>OY757314.1:75449539-75744539 GCA_963583905.1 Stenurella melanura
TAATTGAGACTCGTATAGAGGGGCACGAAAAATGTCTTATAGGGTATTTTTTATATTTCCTATACTTAGGAATGTGCGCATATCGATTCAGTCGTATACAGGGTATTTTATTATTTTGTTGCATTTATTGAACTAAAGTAGTTGTTTGAATGGTATTTTCTACTTTCTCAGTACATACTCACATTTGGAATAGGTCATTTCATCTTTTATGTATTCTGATAAACTTTCATGCAGGTTTTTTAAAAATATCACATACAGGGTATTTTGTATTTCCTATACTCATTAGTACATGCATTGACTGATTCGGATTAATCATTTTGTATTATTAGGGGACTACGGAAATTGTTGTGGCCATGTACATTTTGTACTTCCTATAATTATTAGGCTGATTCGGATTAATCATTTTGTATTATTATATACAGGGGGCTACGGAAAATGTGTTATAGGGTATTTTTATATTTCCTATACTTATTAGTATAATGCATTGATTGATTCGGATTCATCATTATGTCACATGCAGGGGTTATGGAGATTGTCTTATAGGGTATTTTGTATATCCTATAATTATTAGTACATGCATTGATTGATTCGGATTAATCATTTTGTATTATTATATACAGGGGTTACGGAAAATGTGTTATAGGGTATTTTTATATTTCCTATACTTATTAGTATAATGCATTGATTGATTCCTATTAATCATATTGTATTATTATATACAGGGGGTTACGGAAATTATTAACCATATACATTTTGTATATCCTATAATTATTAGTACATGCATTGATTCTGATTAATCATTTTGTATTATTATATACAGGGGGCTACGGAAAAATGTTCTATAGGATATTTTTATATTTCCTATACTTATTAGTATAGTGCATTGATTGATTCGGATTAATTATTTTGTATTATTATGTACAGGGGGTTACGGAAATTGTTAATCATATATACTTAATACCACAATGCATATTAATTGAATTATGGGAATATGGAAATTGATGTGTTCATATACAGGGTGTTCCTTCGAATGTTTGTTACCATGTAGCTCAGTTACGTAATTTTAAAATTCCAGGAAATGAAATTTGATATACACGTACATTCTAGACTTGTCAAGACTTGTCAGTGACCTCTACACACGTGCATTCAAATTCTTTGAAATGTAATTTAATACCTCGCATACCTGCACGTAAATTCTCGGAAATGTAATTTGATACACACATACATTCTAGACTTGTCGGTGACCTTCAGATAACTTCTACACATGTGCATTAAAATGTAATTTGATACCCCGCATACCTGCACGTAAATTCCCGGAAATCCTGATCCAAGATCCTGCTCCAAGATTGCTACACACGTGCATTAAAATGTAATTTGATACCTCGCATACCTGCACGTAAATTCTCGGAAATCCTGATCACGAATGATCATCACTCATCACTTTGACCTTCATCACTGATCACAAATGAGCTGCTCCCACAGAATTGTCATTTACCCACTACTTTTAGACAAGGTAACAAGTGGTATCCTTAATATTAGAAGTTCTGACTCTAGTGAAGATGTGACTGATGGAGATGATAGCTTATTTGAAGTACCTATTGCTTCTACTTCTAGCGGAAATAGAATTAAGAAAAGGGCCAAAATAGACATAGTAACTCCAAAACTGGCAGTTACACTAGATCGAATAAAATTAAGTGACAGAAAAGCCACATTTGTTCTTGCAGCTGCAGCAGAGAGTCTGGGTCATAACATTGCAGAAATTAACATCAATCGATCGTCAATCCAGCGCCATCGTTCTGATATACGGAAAGTGTCGTCGGCAGCTATAAAGGTTAAATTTGCGGTATCAAACTTCCTCGTTGTACATTGGGACGGAAAGTTGTTAGAGGATATTTGCGGTAAAGAAACTGTTGATCGGTTACCTGTCATTATTACTGGGAAAAATATCGAACAACTTTTAGGAGTTCCCAAACTATCTTCTGGCACTGGAAAGGCACAAGCTACAGCTGTAATGGATCTGTTGGTTAAATGGAACATTTGTGACAAAATCGGTGCCATGTGCTTTGATACCACTTCAACTAATTCCGGACGCTTACAAGGAACATGTACTTTATTGGAACAAAAAATGAAAAAGTCTCTCTTGCATTTAGCTTGCCGCCATCATATTTTTGAAATTATTTTGAGATCAGTCTTCGAAGAAGCCATGAAAGTCCCTACCTCAGGACCACACGTTTCCATTTTTAAACGATTTCAAGCTGTCTGGCCTTCCCTTGATAAAACGCAGTTTTCAAGCGGCATAAATGATGATGGTGTATCTAGTTGTGTAGCTGATGTCCGGGTTAATGTTATAGAATTTTGTTTAAATAATAAGGTAGGTGAATCATTTTAAAAATATAATAAATGACTAATAGCTATTATTATATTAAAAAAATAGGATTCTCAGCCACGATCTGATTACCGCGAATTTGTGGAACTGGTTGTAATTTTTTTGGGAGGAGAGCTTCCTCGCTTCTCATTCAAGTTACCTGGACCAGTACATCATGCCAGGTGGATGGCAAAAGCCATTTATTCGTTAAAAATATTCATGTTTAAACAACAGTTTAAACTTAAAGCAGCAGAGGAGAAAGGCCTTCGAGAGGTGTGTTCGTTTTTAATATGCGTGTATATTAGAGCATGGTTTTCAGCTCCTAAAGCTGCCTTAGCTCCTTCAACCGATTTGCAATTTCTTGCAAGTTTAGAAAAATTAGAAAATAAATTACCAGTTATTTCAAGAGCCGCCAAAAATAAGTTTTCGAGCCATTTATGGTATCTATCAGAAGAACTCGTCGGCTTAGCTTTTTTTGACAAAGACATTTCATTAGAGGTACAAAAGAGGATGGTTATGGCTCTTACAGAGACTCCTGGTGCCAGAAAGCCCGAAAAAAGGCGCAAAATTACCGAGAAATTTGAGAGGTGGTCCGAAGTAACAATAGACCAATTGGTTACAAAAAATACCAAGTCATTTTTCTTAAAGCTAAATATTAATACGTCTTTTTTGGAAGAAGACCCTAGTGGTTGGAAAGATAATCAAGACTATGCAAGAGGGATTGAAATAGTTAATAGCATCAAAGTAATTAACGATAGCGCAGAGAGAGGCGTAGCGCTTGTTGAAGAATTCAACAAGACCCTAACAAGAAAAGAGGAGCAATTTCAGTATCTCTTGCAAGTTGTTAGTGAACACCGAAAGCGTTTTAAGATCTGTAATAAAGATATTCTTCAACAAGGGCTCTAATATTTTGTGAGAATATAGTCTGCTGCTGTAGCTACAACCAAATATGCAGATATAAATATAAATCTATTATTTTATTATTTTATCCTGTCCTGCGCGACCTCTAAATGTTACATTAAATTATCCAGATTTGGTCGAAAATTTTCTTTTTCCCAATGTAACAAAATAAGAGGGTGAGCAATTCAAGTTTTCAATTTTTTTTTTTTTATTATAAATAAGGGCCACCCTAATATATATATATATATATATATATATATATATATATATATATATATATATATATATATATATATATTGCTGTGTATCCACACTGTGGAACAATACCCAAGTATCGTGTTTGAAATCATAAATAAAATTCACAAATTTGTATGTATTTTAGGAATTAATCATAACAGTTTTACTTTAACGGATCATACAGAAGCAGGAGTATCTGTGGTTTATTTAATTGATTCAAGTTCACTTATTCTCATCGAGTAGGATGCAGAGAATGAAACTTGATATTGAATACGAACAAAATATTTAAATAAACATAAAATGAAGTTATTTTAGTTTAACAAGGTTATTCTAAATAGTATATAATAAAACATGAACTGATAGAGAATCACAATCTCATTTAAAATGATTTAGAATGAAATTGGAAAACAAAAAAGTAAATTTTATAAAATCTGACATGCATGTCAAAACTTAGGGCTGAAAATCATATTTTGTGTAGAAACACTGTAAATCTACACAAAATGAATATTGAATGAAAGACTATCAACAGTAGTTGCAGTGCAGCGTAATTATTTTAGAAATAGTAAGTCCATATATTACAAAACACTGAATGACATTTTAAGTTTTCAGATATTTTCAAATATCATTGCAGAAAGGTGTTTTGTAAATGATATTTCACATCATGCAGAAAGAAAGGACTAATAGTATGATGTTAAATGTTTGTTGGCGCGTATCAATTTCTTGTTTTAGTTTATAATATAAGTATTCTGTCAGTATGGAAACTGCAGTACGTTTTTAACTACTAGCATTTTGTGTTTATCATTGCTATTCATCTAAATGTATGAATTAGTATTTATTTGAGATTGGAATTGTTAATTGTAGTTATAAGTAGATTTTAAGAAAGTGTATGTAATATGTCAATATATTTCGAGTAATTATAATTATTCACTTAATCCTGAAAAGTAGAATAAGAAACTTATCAGGAAAAATAAAGAATTAAAAACAGTATTCACTTAAGGTAAAGAACAAACAAAACTGAATAGTTTAAATTTTAAATTAAAATTAAATTTTGAAATATTAGATCAAAATAGAAAAAAACAATTGAAATATTGGAAATTAACCCATTGAAACGACTAAAAATAACAAATCAGTTGATCGTACACCGCTGAACAGCGAGCTGCGAAATATATTCATCCAAGAATAAATATTAAATTGAAAAGAGAAGAAAAGTGGTGAATAAGTTGAAGGTTACAATCCAGATATATTGATATCAAGAAAAATTTGTAAAGTATATTAAATATAAAAGTGAGTAAACTTTAAAAGTATTAAGAAGTAGATTATCCGGAAAGCAGATTTAGAAGTATTTGTTAATCCAGTTAACAAATTTATATGGTGAAGAAATTTCAAACGTCAATCAAGTGATAGAAATATTTCAAGGAAATCAGCTGTCAAAAATTGGAGGTTATAAACAAACGTCAATCCAGAAAAGAAGAAGAAGAAGAAGCCTTGAGAGGTTTAAAAAGTCAGTCAAGTGACATTATATTTCAAGGATCATAATAACCAGTTAGAGGTTACAATATAACATTACTCGAGTCGAAAGAAAGACAAGGTAAAGCTTTACAATATCAGAAATCCATGGTACATATTTATTTTAAATAAAGGCCATATTTATCATTTTAGTTAAGTTAGTTTTTGTTATTTAAATTTGTTAATTACATTCCAAGTTCAAATTTGTTAATAAATTAATACTTTGTTCGTTCAATACTGAGTTTGATTTATTTAGATTGTTATCTTGATCGATGAGCATTTATTGAACCGACTTCGTTGGACCCTGAGTAAGAGTCATTCTATAGATTGTAGATGGTCATGCTAATGGTGTTCTATAGTCTATAATATTAACAGCTTTTAAGAAACTGTTTGGCGCTCAATAAAATCATTTCAATTTACTTTCAAATAGTAATTTCGAACGTATAAAAAATAAAATAGATAGCAGAATATAGAACAATATATATATATATATATATATATATATATATATATATATATATATATATATATATATATATATATATATATATATATATATATATATATATATATATATATATATATATATATTGCTGTATATCCACACTGTGGAACACTATCTAAGTGTCGTGTTTGAAATCATAAATAAAATTCACAAATTTGTATGTATTTTAGGAATTAATCATAACAGTTTTACTTTAACGGATCATACAGAAGCAGTAGTATCTGTGGTTTATTTAATTGATTCAAGTTCACTTATTCTTATCGAGTAGGATGCAGAGAATGAAACTTGATATTGAATACGAACAAAATATTTAAATAAACATAAAATGAAGTTATTTTAGTTTAACAAGGTTATTCTAAATAGTATATAATAAAACATGAACTGATAGAGAATCACAATCTCATTTAAAATGATTTAGAATGAAATTGGAAAACAAAAAAGTAAATTTTATAAAATCTGACATGCATGTCAAACTTTAGGGCTGAAAATCATATTTTGTGTAGAAACACTGTAAATCTACACAAAATGAATATTGAATGAAAGACTATCAACAGTAGTTGCAGTGCAGCGTAATTATTTTAGAAATAGTAAGTCCATATATTACAAAACACTGAATGACATTTTAAGTTTTCAGATATTTTCAAATATCATTGCAGAAAGGTGTTTTGTAAATGATATTTCACATCATGCAGAAAGAAAGGACTAATAGTATGATGTTAAATGTTTGTTGGTGTATCAATTTCTTGTTTTAGTTTATAATATAAGTATTCTGTCAGTATGGAAACTGCAGTACGTTTTTAACTACTAGCATTTTGTGTTTATCATTGCTATTCATCTAAATGTATGAATTAGTATTTATTTGAGATTGGAATTGTTAATTGTAGTTATAAGTAGATTTTAAGAAAGTGTATGTAATATGTCAATATATTTCGAGTAATTATAATTATTCACTTAATCCTGAAAAGTAGAATAAGAAACTTATCAGGAAAAATAAAGAATTAAAAACAGTATTCACTTAAGGTAAAGAACAAACAAAACTGAATAGTTTAAATTTTAAATTAAAATTAAATTTTGAAATATTAGATCAAAATAGAAAAAAACAATTGAAATATTGGAAATTAACCCATTGAAACGACTAAAAATAACAAATCAGTTGATCACACACCGCTGAACAGCGAGCTGCGAAATATATTCATCCAAGAATAAATAATAAATTGAAAATAAAAGTGGTGAATAAGTTGAAGGTTAGGATATTACAATCCAGATATATTGATATCAAGAATAAATTGTAAAAGTTGATTAAATATAAGAAGTGAGTATACTTTGAAAGTATTACGAAGTAGATTATCCGGAAAGCAGATTTAGAAGAGGGAAGTATTTGTTAATCCAGTTAGCAAATTTATATGGTGAAGAAATTTCAAACGTCAAGCAAGTGATAGAAATACTTCAACAAAGTCTTGAAAATAAATTGGAGGTTAGAAACAAACGTCAATCCAGTAAAGAAGAAGAAGAAGAAGCCTTGAGAGGTTAAAAAAGTCAGTCAAGTGACATAATATTTCAAGGATCATAATAACCAGTTAGAGGTTATAATATAACATTACTCGAGTCGAAAGAAAGACAAGGTAAAGCTTTACTATATCAGAAATCCATGGTACATATTTATTTTAAATAAAGGCCATATTTATCATTTTAGTTAAGTTAGATTTTGTTATTTAAATTTGTTAATTACATTCCAAGTTCAAATTTGTTAATAAATTAATACTTTGTTCGTTCAATACTGAGTTTGATTTATTTAGATTGTTATCTTGATCGATGAGCATTTATTGAACCGACTTCGTTGGACCCTGAGTAAGAGTCATTCTATAGATTGTAGATGGTCATGCTAATGGTGTTCTATAGTCTATAATATTAACAGCTTTTAAGAAACTGTTTGGCGCTCAATAAAATCATTTCATTTACTTTCAAAAAGTAATTTCGAACGTATAAAAAATAAAATAGATATCAGAATATAGAACATTTATGGCGCCCAACGTAGGGCGATCAGGAAAGCGATTAAATAAATACAGCTTGAGAATAGTTTATCATTTCAAGCATACATTTGAAAGATAATAGATCAAATAACATTTTGATAGTTTTGACAACAAGGCATTGTCAAATTAAATACAAATATAATTTATATGAGGTTAAAGTCAGGTAAGACAACAATGAATCAAGAAGAAACTACACCAGGTACATCCACAGTTCCACAAACACAAGTTGGTGACACAAACATACAACCAGACACAAACATGTTCCAGAAACTCATGGAAATGATGGGTGGAATGAAGGAACAAATGGTACAAAATAACCAAACTTTGAAGGTACAGATGAATCAAAATAACCAAACTTTAAAAGAAGACATGAATCAAAATAACCAGAGACTTGAAGAAAACATGAATCAAAATAACCAGCGACTAGAAGAAAATATTGACAAAAATATCCATCGACTTGAAGAAAACATTTGCAATATAAATGTACAAATGGTACAAAATAACCAAACGTTGGAAGACATTAGTCAAAATAACCAGCGACTTGAAGAAAATATTAACAAAAATATGCAAAAGCTGGAAGAAAGCAATATAGAAGTAAGAAATAAGATTGAAAATCTAGAGGGTAAATGGGAGAAAATGGGAGAGTCAGTCAACGAAGAAATTGGTATTAAGGTAAATGAGGCAGCAAAGGAAATAAGAGAGGAAGTTGTAACAATGTTTGAAGATGGAATGACTGCAGTAGATAATAGAATGAAGAAACAGGAGGATAAATATGATAGCAAAATAAAAGAACAGGATAGCAAGATAGAACAGAACACGAAGTTGTTGAAGGATACCACACGTACACAATTAACACAATTACCCACACATACTTACACATGCAACAAAACACCATTTTATTTTTACGGAGATAACCGCATACATCCTAAAATTTTCATTTCACGTTTGAAACAACACATGGAAACACAACACGTAAATGCAAACCTAAAAGCAAACATACAAGACATGTTAAAGGGAGAAGCGGAGATCTGGTATTCAGTTATAATGGACAGGTTTGAGACTATAGAGGAATTTGAAGCTCTAGTCTTAAAACAATATTGGAGTGATTACACTCAGTTGAAAATAAGACAAGACTTATTTAATGGTAACTATGTAGAAAATAAAGGTATTTCTAGGGAAAATTATGTACTTAGAAAAGTATACAATATTAGACATCTAGAACCAAAATTCACAGAAAGTGAAATGGTCAGATATTTAGCTAGGCATTTTTCAGGGGATATCCAGAATGTTATTATTACGCAAAGAATTGCAAAGTTAGATGATTTGATTGATTATTTAAGAGAATTAGATGATTATCATCAGAGTTTTGATAGGAAGGCTAGTCAAAATAGGGAGAATAATAGTAGGTATTATAACAAATGGGGTTATGATCAGAATTAGGCAATCCAACGACCTGTCAAACGTAATTCAAAATGGCCGACGTGGGCAAACAGGGGTTTATTTCTTATTAACTTGCGGAAACGAAACCAAGGCAATAGAAAAACAAACTCTTTGAACGAACGAAAATGAATGTTTGCAGGATGTTTGCCCACAACGCCATGTTGAAAGTCACGTGGTTTGGATTGCCTAATAGGAATGAGAATGATAGAAGAGAAAGGCAAGGTTATGGTCAATATGGTAGGAAGGAAAAGCAGGGTTATGGTCGTCAATATGACAATGATAGAAAGGAACGAGGGGGTTATGAGAAACGTCAATATGACAATGATAGGTATGAAAAGCAGGGTTATGAGAAACGTCAATATGACAATGATAGGAATGAAAAGCAGGGTTATGAGAAACGTCAATATGACAATGATAGAAAGGAACGAGGAGGTTATGGTCAATATAAATATGACAATTATAGGAATGAACCGCAGGGTTTTGAGAAACGTCATTATGATAATGACTGCAGAGAGAGAGGGGGTTATGTTAAAAATAATGAGTCATATGCACAAGTTGCTAATACTAACATTCAAAGGGGAAATAGAGTAGATGAAAATACGAACTCTAATATAAATAAAATAGAAACAGCACAAATAAATGATAATAGAAATCAGGATTTTTAGATAAAGTTGTTTTAAATTTATATACCAATAGTAAAAACATAGGCGAATTTATTGGAACAAAAAATGTAAAATTACCCATAATAAAAATCGAAATAGATAATATAAAGTTAAATTCGTTACTCGATACTGCTTCGGAAATAAGTTTAATTAGTGAAACGATATTTAACAATCATCTGAATAAGGGTAAAAATAATTTCATAAAAATAACAAGAATTAATTTAATAAATGCAAGTGGGAAAAAGTTCGCCGAGTGTAACAAGGTATTAAGTACTACTTTCAAGATTGGAAATCAAAACTTTAATGGTGATTTTGTTATTGTAGAACAAATGAATTTTGATGTTATATTGGGAAAAGACATCTTATCAGAAATAAAGGCAATTATCATGTTAGGAGAAAGAATCTTAAAAGTAGATGGTGAAAGAATACCTTTCTGTGGTATTAATGAATTGAATGGCAAAGGTGCCGAAATAGTTAATGAATTAAGTGGCAAAGGTGCCGAAATAGTTAATGAATTGAATGGCAATGATGCCGAAATAATTAATGTATCAAATGGCATAGAGTCCAATAATGATAATGAATTTTGCGGTGAGCATATAGTGGGAACCACATGTGTTCAAATAAATAATGATAAGAAGCCTGAAACCTTTCTGATAAGTCGTTACTCCAGATATGATAAAATTTTTAAAAATTTGTCTCAAAAATACAAAAATTCAATAGATTATGAACCTACAATAGCAAAAGGCTATGCGCAACAACTTGAAGTAGGTAATACTTTAAATGAAAACGAAAACGTTTTAAACTATAATGAGGAATCATTACCGGGAAGTTGTCACATGGGGATAAATTATCCATATGATCCAGGATAGATTACTCTTAAGTTATCCAAATGATCCTGAGTAGATCACTTTTAAATTGTAAATAAACTTTGACAGTGTGAATGTCACATCATGTTGTTAAAACTAACAAAATTTTCACATGTTAAAATTCTATTAGTTTAGGGGGTTTTATGCTGTATATCCACACTGTGGAACACTATCTAAGTGTCGTGTTTGAAATCATAAATAAAATTCACAAATTTGTATGTATTTTAGGAATTAATCATAACAGTTTTACTTTAACGGATCATACAGAAGCAGTAGTATCTGTGGTTTATTTAATTGATTCAAGTTCACTTATTCTCATCGAGTAGGATGCAGAGAATGAAACTTGATATTGAATACGAACAAAATATTTAAATAAACATAAAATGAAGTTATTTTAGTTTAACAAGGTTATTCTAAATAGTATATAATAAAACATGAACTGATAGAGAATCACAATCTCATTTAAAATGATTTAGAATGAAATTGGAAAACAAAAAAGTAAATTTTATAAAATCTGACATGCATGTCAAACTTTAGGGCTGAAAATCATATTTTGTGTAGAAACACTGTAAATCTACACAAAATGAATATTGAATGAAAGACTATCAACAGTAGTTGCAGTGCAGCGTAATTATTTTAGAAATAGTAAGTCCATATATTACAAAACACTGAATGACATTTTAAGTTTTCAGATATTTTCAAATATCATTGCAGAAAGGTGTTTTGTAAATGATATTTCACATCATGCAGAAAGAAAGGACTAATAGTATGATGTTAAATGTTTGTTGGCGTATCAATTTCTTGTTTTAGTTTATAATATAAGTATTCTGTCAGTATGGAAACTGCAGTACGTTTTTAACTACTAGCATTTTGTGTTTATCATTGCTATTCATCTAAATGTATGAATTAGTATTTATTTGAGATTGGAATTGTTAATTGTAGTTATAAGTAGATTTTAAGAAAGTGTATGTAATATGTCAATATATTTCGAGTAATTATAATTATTCACTTAATCCTGAAAAGTAGAATAAGAAACTTATCAGGAAAAATAAAGAATTAAAAACAGTATTCACTTAAGGTAAAGAACAAACAAAACTGAATAGTTTAAATTTTAAATTAAAATTAAATTTTGAAATATTAGATCAAAATAGAAAAAAACAATTGAAATATTGGAAATTAACCCATTGAAACGACTAAAAATAACAAATCAGTTGATCACACACCGCTGAACAGCGAGCTGCGAAATATATTCATCCAAGAATAAATAATAAATTGAAAATAAAAGTGGTGAATAAGTTGAAGGTTAGGATATTACAATCCAGATATATTGATATCAAGAATAAATTGTAAAAGTTGATTAAATATAAGAAGTGAGTATACTTTGAAAGTATTACGAAGTAGATTATCCGGAAAGCAGATTTAGAAGAGGGAAGTATTTGTTAATCCAGTTAGCAAATTTATATGGTGAAGAAATTTCAAACGTCAAGCAAGTGATAGAAATACTTCAACAAAGTCTTGAAAATAAATTGGAGGTTAGAAACAAACGTCAATCCAGTAAAGAAGAAGAAGAAGAAGCCTTGAGAGGTTAAAAAAGTCAGTCAAGTGACATAATATTTCAAGGATCATAATAACCAGTTAGAGGTTATAATATAACATTACTCGAGTCGAAAGAAAGACAAGGTAAAGCTTTACTATATCAGAAATCCATGGTACATATTTATTTTAAATAAAGGCCATATTTATCATTTTAGTTAAGTTAGATTTTGTTATTTAAATTTGTTAATTACATTCCAAGTTCAAATTTGTTAATAAATTAATACTTTGTTCGTTCAATACTGAGTTTGATTTATTTAGATTGTTATCTTGATCGATGAGCATTTATTGAACCGACTTCGTTGGACCCTGAGTAAGAGTCATTCTATAGATTGTAGATGGTCATGCTAATGGTGTTCTATAGTCTATAATATTAACAGCTTTTAAGAAACTGTTTGGCGCTCAATAAAATCATTTCATTTACTTTCAAAAAGTAATTTCGAACGTATAAAAAATAAAATAGATATCAGAATATAGAACAATATATATATATATATATATATATATATATATATATATATATATATATATATATATATATATATATATATATATACCGGGTGCCACAAGTAAGTGGCTCACCCTTATATTTCCTTTATTTTTTAACTTATTCCTTTGAAATTTGGGGTGCATAAACTTCCTGTAAAAATGGATTTTTGGACATGAAAAATGGTATGAGACCATTTCCGGTTTACCCGGAAATGACCGTAACTTTCGAATTTTAAATGGAACACCCTGTATATTTTTACATATTTGGATTCAAGGCAACATTCTAAATACACCATGAGAATTTCGCGAATTTTTGAGTCGATGTTCAGTTTTTTTAAGCATTTTAAGATATTCGTCTAGAGTGCTTTGGAATACCAAAATTTGTTCTACGGTATGTAAAGTCCAAGGGAAAAATACAATTTTTCATTTAATTTCATTAATAACCATTTACGAAGCCTCCAAAGTTGAACATATCACTTTTTTATCGAAATCTTTTTTTTTTCAAATGGAAAGGTGGTGGCTCATTATGTTCAGTAAATTATAGATTTTTTTCTGAATTTTTTGACATATGAAGTAATTTAATACCACTTCCGGTTTCGCAGGAAATAACCCTAACTTCTGATTTTCAAATGGAACACCCTGTATATTATTAAATTTTTTGATTCAGAATGAATTTTTGAACATATGTAGTGATTTTTATAAATTTATGGCAAGTTGTTGTTTTTTATAGCAATTATAAATTTTAATCTAGAATGCCAAGAAATAAAAAAATACGTACTTTGTCATTTTAGATTGTACAGGAAAAAATATTTATACATAGTTACTATTATTAACCATTTTGTAGGCATTTTAGTGCAAGTAATTTAGTTTTTTTGAAATAACTCTTTTTTTCAAATGGGACGGTGGTGGCTCCTTATATCCATTAAATTGCCCTGTTCTACGAATCCATTGATATCACTATGCTTGGGTTTTTATTAACATTTATTTAAAAAACTGTAAAAACCGATTGTACTTGTGGTATTTTAAATCTGTTATTATTATACGGCTATCAAGAAATTTCACATCAAGTTACCCTTGCATTTTAAAAGAGAAACAAAATAAACGAAATGACAGTTCTCTAACTGAAACTTTTAGTTAACTATTGCAATTTCGCATCAAGTTACCCTTGCATTTTAAAAGAGAAACAAAATAAACAAAATGACAGTTCTCTAACTGAAACTTTTAGTTAACTATTGCAATTTCGCATCAAGTTACCGTTGTATTTTAAAGGAGAAACAAAATAAATTAAATGACAGTTCTCTAATTGAAACTTTTAGTTAAGTATTGCAATAATGGTGTATACAAATAATGAAAAAGTTGGAAATTAATGTGCTAGCCATAGTAAACTATGATCAAATTGCTTCTACGAGACAAATCGCAGAGGAATTGGGTTCAAATAAGGAAACTGTAAGACGCATATTAAAAAAACACAATTATCATTCTTTTAAATACAACTTACACCAGCATCTTTATGAAGCTGATAATGATCGAAGGGTACAAATACTGTGAGTGATTACTTAATAAACGTGAATAAGATAACAGATTTTTAGAAAATGTGTTATTCTCAGATGAATCTAGATTCACAAATAATGGAATGTTTAATCGACACAGCACTAGATACTGGTCTCAAGAAAATCAACATTTAGTCAGAACCAATAATTTTCAAGAACGTTTTGGCATAAATGTATGGGCTGGAATTTATGGATGCCGCATAGTAGGGCCTATTTTGTTTCAAGGAACATTATCGGGTGAAAGATACCTCCAGTTTCTACAAAATGAGATATGGGATGAAGTTGCAGAGCTACCATTAGCTCAATTTAGGAACTTATACTTTCAACAAGATGGTGCTCCTCCGCACAATAGCAGAATTGTTTTAAATCATCTCACTGAGACGTATGGTGAACAAGTAATAGCAACTCATGGTCCGGTTCGGTGGCCTGCCAGGTCTCCGGACTTAACCTGTTTGGATTTTTATTTATAGGGATCTCCCAAGGATAAAGTGTACGGGATACCAGTTTTGACATTAGAAAATCTAGAAAACAGAATAAGAGCTGCATTCAATACTATAACATCTGAAATATTGGAAAACGTCATTCGAGAGACAGAACATCGAGCAAGAGAGTGGTATAGCTCGTGGGGGAGGCCACTTTGAACACTACTTGTAATTTTTCTTAATTGTAAATATTTTAATTTTGATTCAGTTTTCTTACAATGTGTTATTTAAAAATTTTGATTTAGAATTTCGAATAATAGTAAACATACGTTTTTTTTCTTTAAAATGCAAAGGTAACTTGATGCGAAATTTTTTGATAGCCATATAATAATAACTATAGATTTAAAATACCACAAGTACAATCTGTTTTTACGGTTTTTTAAATAAATGTTAATAAAAACCCAAGTATAGTGATATCAATGGATTCGTAGAAAAGGGCAATTTAATGGATATAAGGAGCCACCACCGTCCCATCTGAAAAAAAGAGTTATTTCAAAAAAACTGAATTACTTGCATTAAAATGCCTACAAAATGGTTAATAATAGTAACTATGTATAAAAAAAATTTTCTGTACAATCTAAAATGACAAAGTACCAATTTTTTTATTTCATAGCAGTCTAGATTAAAATTTATAATTGCTATAAAAAATACCAACTTGCCACAAATTTATAAAAATCACCACACATGTTCAAAAATTCATTCTGAATCAAAAAATGTAATAATATACAGGGTGTTCCATTCGAAAATCAGAAGTTAGGATTATTTCCTGCGAAACCGGAAGTGGTATTAAATTACTTCATATGTCAAAAAATTCAGAAAAAAATCTATAATTTATTGAACATAATGAGCCACCACCTTTCCATTTGAAAAAAAAAAGTTTTCGATAAAAAAGTGATATGTTCAACTTTGGAGGATTCGTAAATGGTTATTAATGAAATTAAATGAAAAATTATATTTTTCCCTTGGACTTTACATACCGTAGAACAAATTTTGGTATTTCAAAGCACTCTAGACGAATATCTTAAAATGCTTAAAAAAACTGAACGTCGACTCAAAAATTCGCGAAATTCTCATGGTGTATTTAGAATGTTGTCTTGAATCCAAATATGTAAAAATATACAGGGTGTTCCATTTGAAATTCGAAAGTTGCGGTCATTTCCGGGTAAACCGGAAATGGTTTCATACCATTTTTCATGTCCAAAAATCAATTTTTACAGGTAGTTTATGCACCCCAAATTTCCAATGAATAAGTTAAAAAATAAAGGAAATATAAGGGTGAGCCACTTACTTGTGGCACCCGGTATATATATATATATATATATATATATATATATATATATATATATATATATATATATATATATATATATATATATATATATATATATATATATATATATATATATATAGTACAAGGAAGGGGTTAAGACGCAGGAAAATACGTTATTACGTACAAAAAATTGTTTAATGGGAAAGCCCGCAGAAAATGATGCAACCGTGGACACGTGTTTCGGACTTATTAGTCCTCATCAGCACGGTATAGCTAAATCGAAAGGATAGGCACAACTTAGGACAACAAAGATATTAGACACACAAACGGAACCACTGACAGGAAGCCAGTCGCACATTTGTGGCTTCGGCTGGGAACAAGGCTACCTGCGTGGACATTTCCGACCCTGAAATTTACGAAGTACAAGGAAGCCGTTAAGACGCGGGAAAATACGTTATTACGTACAAAAAATGGTTTTATGGGAAAGCCCGCAGAAAAATGATGCAACCGTGGACACGTGTTTCGGACTTATTAGTCCTCATCAGCACGGTATAGCTAAGTCGAAAGGTAGGCCCAACTTAGGACAACAAAGATATTAGACACACAAACGGAACCACTGACAGGAAGCCAGTCGCACATTTGTGGCTTCGGCTGGAAGAACCTGAGGATTCAGGGCAACAACCAACGTCGCCACGGAGGCAACTGCAAGGCTACCTGCGTGGACATTTCCGACCCAGGAATTTACGAAGTACAAAGAAGGGGTTAAGATGCGGGAAAATACGTTATTACGTACAAAAAATGGTTTTATGGGAAAGCCATATATATATATATATATATATATATATATATATATATATATATATATATATATATATATATATATATATATATATATATATATATTTTTTTTTTTTATCCGTTACCGGATGCTGGACAGTCTTCCCGTGGCCTCCGATGACAATCACACTGGAAGAGCGCCAGCTATTACCCGTGGCCACTCCCTACTTCCTGCAGGGTTAGCGACCATCGGTTCCAAAATCGATTGCCCTAAGTAAACGAAGAGACCCTAAGATGACCGCTTTTTGCATTTGAACTGTCAACCACTCGGCTGATTTACGGCAGGCCGGAATGGTCTTTAGTTCTGAGAGCAACGTGGGCTTCATTCCTCCGAGTACACCGATAATGAGGACGACCATCTTGACAGAGTATCCTGAGTATAGCACTCGGAGCTCATACCGGAGATCTCGATACTTTGTCCGCTTTTCCTCCTCCTTCAAGGTGATATTTCTCTCCGCGGGCGCGGAGAACTCGATGACATATATCACCTTGCTTTCGTGGTCGAGGAGTACTATGTCAGGCTTATTGGCTTGGATTTGCCTGACTGTCGGGAACGAGTAATTCCAATATATTCGGCATTTCTCGTTCTCGACTACGGACTCAATATCTCCGGGGATATAAGGCAGCACTGGCGTTTGGTCTATCTCATACGAGTGCCGTAAATGATAATACAGCACCCTTAATGCCGCGTTGTGTCTATGGATGTAGGCCGAACTCGCATTCACGGGACACGCGGATAGCAAATGCGTGAGCGATTCCGGCGCCTGACGGCAGATCCTGCAATTAGTGTCAGGGACCTCTACACCCATAACGTGACTTCGATAGACCAAGGTGTTTATTACACAATCTTGACAGGCCACAATAAATCCCTCGGTCTCTGACTTAAGCCCAGCTGACCTTAAGAAGGCGAAGGTCAATTTTGTCGATAAACCCAGTGCTTCTATGTTATTGTAGAATGCACCGTGCAGGGGTTTATCAACATGCTGCCGGAACAGATTCCTCTGTTCGGCAGCTTTAATCTGGGCTATCAGACGATTTGGTGGAAGCTCAGTTACTGATTCTGCGTCAGCACCTCGCCGACCTCCTCGTCTGAAGTCAAATACCAGACCGAGTTCATCTGCGGCCCGTTTAGCTGCCTTGAATAATCCTGCGCCCACCCCATATATATATACGTTTTCTTACCAAGTTGAGATCCGGATAAAAATTGGACTACCCGAGATCCGCCACAAATCAAAGTAATATTAGAGTATGTATTCTATAATTAGCTTAGAAATTGTTGGTATTAGTCAAATCCACCGAGAGGGGTAAAGGAATAATGTTTTGATTTTTTTATATAAAAGTTTGGCCGGGCGAGATCCGTTGGAATCTATTAATAATTTACGCACAAGTAGAGATCCTCCAATGTATAAAAAGAGCAGTATATGTCAGGACGAGCTCCGGCGTTGTTGCCAAGTATCTTTAGTTACCTAGCCAAGTTACTTTCTAATCTACGATTATCGGGAGTGATTTATAGCGCTCGCATTTTCTTACAAAATTTGTTTAAAGGTGATGACAAAAAAGGTACCCCATCGAACACCTCAAATTTAAAAGGTGAAAATGATTGCAAAGCATGTAAAAATCACGTTACGCTCGCCAGACTAGTAAAAATTTGTTAATTCTTGTTGTTATGAATTTTTGAATTTGGCTAAAAAAATTATGCTTATTTTCAAAAGACCCGCTTGAAATTTACGCAATTTATGCTAAATAATGAACCATTTTTGACAAAAATTTGTCTGGCAACCATTTTTGTTAATTAACTTTTGGCAGACCTTTTGTTATACTCTATTTTGACCTGTGTAAATACCATCGTATAATGCACCAGTAAATACTTACTTACTTACTTATAAATTATGTTTTTTATGAAGGTGCGCTTCATAACACCTCCTTGATTTTTGTTTTAAAATGAAATTTAAGATCTCTCCTATCTATTACGACTTGTCTGTGTGATAATTTTTATTAATTAATTTATCAGACTTAATTTTGAATGCGCAGCATCAATGCATCAGCATCAATTACTAGCATTTCAGAATTCCTCCTTAAAAAAAAACAACTGAGGCTTAAGATCTTCTCTATGCATAAAAATTTGTTTCGACATTGAAAACATGTTTTTCACCATGTCAGACCTAATTTTTAAGCGCCGTAACATTTTCTTTTTTTTAAATAAGCTGTTACAATGACCGCTTCAAAACATCTTAGTTTTTTCTGTATTTAAGTTTAAGATCTCTTTTATGCATAAAACTTAATTACAGAAAAAAATTAAGGTGGTGTTTTGACGCGAAAATTGTGAAAGGTTAGTTTTTAAAAAAGAACGTTGTTGCTTAAAACTTAAGTCTGACATGGTGAAAAACATTTTTTCAATAACATACAAATTTTTATGTATAGAGGAGATCTTAAACTTCAGTTGTTTTTTTATAAGGTGTTATACCAGTGATTGATCCTGATGCATTGATGCTGAACATGCAAAATTCAGTCTGACAAATTAATTAACAAAAATTATCAGCCAGATAAGTTGTAATAGATACCACAAACTGCGTAAATTTCAAGCAGATGTTTTGAAAAAAAGAATCATTTTTTTAAGCTAAATTCAAAAATTCATAAAAAATAACAATTAACAAATTTTTACTAGTCTGGCGGGCATAACGTGATTTTTACATATTTTGCAACCATTTTCACCTTTTGAATTTGAGGTGTTCGATGGGTCCCTTTTTGTCGTGGGAGCTCGATCTAAAAGTTTCATAGTTCTCTTTACCAAAGGTAAAAATTACAGTCGTTGACATGTAAAAACATTTTTCGACAATAATATGATATAGATATTTTATAGTAAGCAGATTTGGAAAAATAAAGATATTTACACATACTTTATTATGTTTTACTTCCCTCGCATACCGAAGGGAAGTATTGTATTCGAGAAAAAATCGCCTTCGAGATTTTTTCGGATTCTCACGTTTCAGACCAAAAAAATACATTTTTTTGAAAAATATTTTGAAATTTTGAAAATATTGAATAAAATGGAAGATTGTAAAGATTTTTGTTTCCTCAAATTTAAAATATCCACGTTTCATGACATTCTAAACATATTTAAAAAAATACATATTTTTCTTGAAAATCTAAAGGAAAAATTTTGAACATTTTTTATAAAGTGGATGGAAACAGTTTTTTTTCCTCAAATTCGTGACATTCTAAACTTATTAAAAAAAAACAAATTTTGAAAATTTAATATGGAAGAAAATCTTGAAATTTTAAAAACATTGTATAAAATGAATGATTGC
Source organism: Stenurella melanura (assembly GCA_963583905.1). Classification (NCBI taxonomy): domain Eukaryota; kingdom Metazoa; phylum Arthropoda; class Insecta; order Coleoptera; family Cerambycidae; genus Stenurella; species Stenurella melanura. Next base: position 75,469,580 of record OY757314.1, read on the forward strand.
AAAAAATTTTTGGTTTCTCAAATTCAAAATATTCACATTTCATGACATTTTAAACATATTTTAAAAAAATGTTTTTGATTTGAAAATCGAAAAGAAAAAATGTTGAAAATTATTTATAAAATGGATGGAAAAATTCTTTTTCCCCAAATTTAAAATTTTCATATTTCATGACATTCTAAACATATTTGAAAATAAAATTGTTTTAAAATTAATTTGTTTTTATCCACTATGAATTTTTTTTTTCAGTCTTAAAATTTCCACGTTTCATTACATGCTAAATCTGTCAAAAAAATGTTTTGAACAATAGAGTGTGATGTAGAAGTATGGTGGAAAAAAGTTATCAGGTTTTCTCTGTAATAATATGGCTACATTGCGATTATAATTCCAATATCTCGTTTCTCAATTAATAATTTTTTAGAGTGACCGCCCTATATAAATAAAAAGGGAAGTTCTGTGTAAATACCCTTACAGATTTTTTACATAGCTGATTTATTCAGGAGGTAAAACAAGAGTTACAAAAAATATGCATAATTATTTTAAATATGAGAAAGAGTAACCAATTACTGACATCCCGTTTATTCAAGTAAAACTAAAAAGTTTACCGGATGAGTGGATTTTCACGATACTTTCTGGATTTTGTTCGTATTAATGTCTAGATAAAACTCCATAAAAAAATTTGCCTCTATTGCCATTCAATTTTTTTAAACAATGATTTTGTTACTAATTTGTTGACTACCAAAATTTAAAAAACAAAACGTATTTTTAGACAAGTCGAAATATAACAATGTTTTATTTTTGTAAATTTTTCGAGAAAATGCTTATTTTCCGAGATATGGCTGCTCGAATTTTTCTAAAAAAGAGGGGGGGGGGAGGGATCAAAAGTGACGAGAAAAAATTCACAAAAATTCTTGTAAATATATTATTAAAATGCAAGACTTCTTTTCCTTTATGACTTTTTCTTAAAGTGCATTCTGTCCAAGTTTTTCCCGAAAAACATGAAAGAATGGCCCTTATCGGCCCTCGTAAACCGTGAAGATTGAAAATTTGGAAAAATTCAGACGTACAGGTTACGACATTCTTTAAAATTTTGGTCTCTTGTAATTTATTTGTAACGTGCTTATTTTCCGAGGTTTCAACAGTTTCTGACAACCAAAAGCACGTTTTTGATCTTGAAAAACTGTTGAAAACTAGGACTAGGACGTTGCCTCATGTAGGAGGAGAAATCTGTTTTTTCTCGAAGTCTAAGCTCAAGCGGAATGGTTACAAAATTTTCACGGAGATTTCCCTGAATTTTCACTTTTCATAAGATGTAGATTACAAAAATATAGGTTATTCAATTCCGTCAGTCTGTCTGTCTGTTAGTGCATTAACTAAAAAACAACTTGACGGGGAACAGTCGAATTTGGTAGGTACTTGAAACGAGTACCAGTGAAGAAATGGTTAGACTTTCACAGGAAAATATACAGGGTAGACCGCCCAGAGGGAATGGATAATAAAAAAATTTCTTTCGCTCAAATTTAAAATTTCCACGTCTCATGACCTTCTAATCCTATTAAAAAAATGTTTTCATTCAAATTTAAAGTTTCCATGTTTCGTGACATACTAAACACATTTAAAAAATACGTATATTTTTTTGAAAATCAAAAAAAAATAATTTAAAACGAAGGAAAATTTCGAAATTTTGAAAATATTGTATAAAATGGATGATTGCACAAATGTCATCTTTCTCAAATTTAAAATATGCATGACATTTTAAACATATTTTTAAAAAATGTTTTTTTTGGAAAATCAAAAAGAAGAAAATTTGGAAAAATTTTTATAATATGGAAGGAAAAATCTTTTTTTGCTCAAATTTAAACTTTTCACGTTTCATGACATTCTAAACATATTAAAAAAATAAATTGTTTTGAAAATAAAAATTTACTTTCTCACTACATGGAATTTTATTTTTCAATTTTAAAATTTCCACGTTACATTACATTCTAAACCTATTTCAACAAAAAAATGTTTTGAAAATTAAAAAAAGAAAATTGAAAATTTTATCCCCCACCACATATGATTGAAAAAAGTTTATCAGGTTTTCTCTGTAATAATAGGGCTAACTACATTGCGATTATAATTCTTATCATTTCTTATTTAATAATTTTTATATAAATAAAAAGGTAATTTCTGTGTAAATACCCTTACCAATTTTTTTACATAGCTGATTCATTCAGGTAGTAAAACAAGAGTACAAGAAATACGCATAATTATTTTAAAATATGAGAAAGAGTAACCAATTATTGACATCCCGTTTATTCAAGTAAAACTGAAAAGTTTACCAAATGAGTGGATTTTCACGAAACTTTCTGGATTTGTTCGTATTAATGTCTAAACCAAACACCATAAAATAAATTTGCCGCTATTGCCCCGTAATTTTATTAAACAATGATTTTGTTGCCAATTTGTTGACCATTCTAAACATTCTAAATATATTTAAAAAAAAAATATTTTGAAAATATTTTTTTTTAAGCTGTATGGAATTTTTTTTATTTCAGTTTTAAAATGTCCACGTTTCATTACATTCTAAACCTATTTCAACAAAAAAAAATGTTTTGAAAATTAAAAAAAATGAAAATTTTATTCCCCACCACTATAGAGTAGATGATGGAAAAAGTTACCAGGTTTTGTCTGTAATAATATGGCTAACTACATTGCGATTATAATTCTTATATCTCATTTCTTAATTAATAATTTTTTAGAGTGACCGCCCTATGTAAATAAAGAGAGAAGTTCTGTGTAAATACCCTTACCGATTTTTTTACATAGCTGATTTATTCAGGAGGTAAAACAGGAGTTACAAGAAATATCCATAAGTATTTTAAAATATGAGAAAGAGTAACCAATTATTGACATCCTGTTTATTCAAGTAAAACTAAAAAGTTTTCAATATAATTATATGCAAATGCAACTTCCTGGAACTGTAAAAGCTCTATAACAATAGAAACAAATGAAAATATATTACCAGAAAATACTAGTAATTATTCAAACTTTTACAAAATACTTATCACAGATAAGTTTAAAACATATATCCTTCTTATAACAATTAATAGAAAGAAAATATGTCCATTATGAACAGTACAACTGTTAATGATAACAGTTGTACTGTTTATAATGGGCATATTTTCTTATAATTGTTATAAGAAGGATATATAAGTATTTTGTAAAAGTTTAAATAATTACTAGTATTTTCTGGTAATATATTTTCATTTGTTTCTATTGTTATAGAGCTTTCTGGATTTTGTTCGTATTAATGTCTCGATTAAACTCCATAAAAAAAATTGCCTCTATTGCCCCGCAATTTTTTTAAACAATGATTTTGTTACTAATTTGTTGACTACCAAAATTTAAAAAACAATATGTATTTTTAGAACTTGTCGAAAAATAACGTTTTACCCTTGTAGATATTTCGAGAAAATGCTTATTTTCCGAGATATGGCGGATCGAATTTTTCTAAGAAGGGGGAGGGGGAATAAAAAGTGACGAGAAAAAATCCACAAAAATTCTTGTTAATATATTATTAAAATGCAAGACTGTTTTTCCTTTATGACTTTTCCTAAAGTGCATTCTGTCCAAGTTTTACCCGCGATTTAGTTAATAATAATAGTAATAATAATAAATGATTTTATTTACAATAATATTTTACATAAGAGTGAAAACCGTGCAAAAGAATTTTTTTTATGGTCTCAAGCGGAGGTTCACAACAAGTTTATCTATGTAAGTGCTATTATTTATTGAATTGCTCCTGAATTAAATTCGTTTAAAATTGAACTTTTTTTGTTTCTAAGTCAATTAATGTTTAATTTTGACTGTTAAGTTCTAAAGTCACAAGATTAATTATAAATGGAAAACCAGTCTTTCTTCATCTTAATTAACTATTCATTACGTCCGAAAATAAAACTAGGTATGACTGTAATAATTTAAGAAGAAAAATTTTATTTTTTCATTGCAAGTGAGTTTCTGATAACAGCAAATAAGATTATGAGATTGTTTCACAGTTAAAATTTTGTCTAATATTTTTTTTGGAAAACAGGTTCATTTTTCTTCATAAGGACGAACGCCACTGGTGGGTTTTAAAATATTTTACCGTGAAACAATCCCCATTTTTTTTATCGCATTGTTAATAATGGGGATGCCCCCTTGGCTGTGATATGGGAGTCTTGAAAAGTGAGGCATATTGTAGACTAGATGGAAAACATTTATTTTGGCTCAGATTTAAAATTTCCACTTTTCATGATATTCTAAACCTATTTCAAAAAAATGATAGTTGACAATTTTTTAACCACTACTACCACTTCAGTACGTGAATGTACAACCAATAATGTGACAGATGGTATATAGATAACACAATTGACAAGAATAGTACCTATTATGGTTTTATTGAAAAATATACGGGGTGGTCATCCTAAGAATTAATTAAACCATGGCGAAAATTTGTAAAGGTATTACGCAAGCCCCATATTTGGGACTTGGTTATTTAATATTGAATTTTTGCTGTCGGATGACCTCTTCGCCTTCACCCAACCACCCACAGTCGCTCCGAATGGACACATGCCATCAAGGTCTGCCCATTGCCCGTCTACTGACGTAAGTATCCCCGTGATCCCAAAGCTATGTCATCAGTGCATTAACTTAATATAATATATTCATAATAAAAAATAATTAAGATGAGATCCGCAAGGTTGCCAAATTGCCGGATCTCAATTTGGTTAGATATATCACACATATACATAAGGTGTCGCGCGCCCCCTACATACAATTCTTCAAACTTAAGGTGTATAAGTTCAGATAAAAATGAGGAAAATGAGATCCGATGAAAAATTTAACAGCGGCCTGTGCAGATTCTCTTATGTCTTAAAAACTCTATATACACGTCGAAAAAGACGAGATCCGAAATCGGATCTCGCTTTCCAAAAATGATCTCATCTTACCTACTTTTAACACAAAATGATCTCACCTTGACCGTCTACATATCTATATATATTAAATCGTCTTTGTCTTTCAATTTAGCAAAAAGATTGTTGATGGTTATTTTGTTTTTAAATGCTAATTTTATGTGAGAGAATCTTGAAAATAATTTCCTTAATTTAAGAGACACCAGTGCTATGTTCGGTACAGAAAAATAAAATACGTTGTTACCCATGTCCTGGTTCTCAACCATACCAGGGTTATAAATACCTCACATACCTCCCTTGTAGCAGATAATCTTAAAAAATTGTCAGAATTATTTGTTAAGTGTGGTTATCCACCGACTTTAACAAAAAAACTGATTTTCAGCAGAACAACGGCTAATGACAGTTTAAATGATAGACGTCGTGACGGGATTGTGCCTGGTATGGTTGAGAACCAGGACATGGGTAACAACGTATTTTATTTTTCTGTACCGAACATAGCACTGGTGTCTCTTAAATTAAGGAAATTATTTTCAAGATTCTCTCACATAAAATTAGTATTTAAAAACAAAATAACCATCAACAATCTTTTTGCTAAATTGAAAGACAAAGACGATTTAAAAAATTATTCCAATGTGGTATATTGCATCTCTTGCATGAATTGTGAAAAAAAGTATATAGGTCAAACTGGTAGAAAAGTTAAAGATAGAATCACTTCACACAGGAGCGACGTGAGACTCAACAAAGAGTCTTCGATGTTAACCAAACATGCTCTAACGTTAAACCATAATCTTAACTACGATGAAGTTAAGATTTTGGACTTTCAAAAAAACCTTCATAAAAGTACCTTCCTGGAGATGTGTCATATCTTTAACGAACCAGATGCTATGAATGCCAGAAGTGATATCGAAGGTCTCAGTATTTTATACACGCACTTATTACATGCACACGCTAATAGAAGGAACAGTGACAACACCCTGTACACTACTTTTAACAATTAGTTGGTTTCTTTTGATCTGTTGTGTTGGCATCCATTTATGTCAGGCCTGGAGTAGAGAGAGAGGGGCTTGGCTCCCCTCTCTCTCTGCTCCAGTCCTGATATTTCGTGGTTTTTGTCAACATTCCGCTGCTTTTTTCGAATTTTCAAAAAACGTAGTTGACTGGTATCTGTTCAGTTTTCGAAGTGGCTGATGCAACTTCTCGATTAAGGATTTTGCTTTTAACTAAGATTGAATCAAAATGTAGTGTTTTAAATTGTAATAGCAATGTTTTCTATGGTCCTTAGGACATGCCAATTTTATTTATAACCTCAATTTAGTAAGTACTTTTCACATTTTTTAAATAATATAATTACAATGTACAAACATTTTTGTAGAATTCCTGAGGAAGAAACAATAAAGTTTCGAAAGCTTGAATTTAAAAAAGAGTCTTCTTTTTTGAACCCAGTGACTGCATCCCTGAAGTTAAATTAAAAATTTTTGTTTTTAACTTAGACAGTCGTCTAATTTTAATCTCTGTATATGTATATACATATATATATATATATATATATATATACAGGGTGATTCACGTAGGCCATTCATTAGAAGTTTTTCAACTTGCAGTTGGATTAGCAACTTGGAATTTCGTATGCAGCCATAATCGATCATGCCCGTTCTATCTAAAATATTTTCAGTCCTCCAACTATACAGGGTGTGCCAAAAAGTGGTGCCAACTTTCTTATTTTAAATGGAAACCTATATTTTTCTTTACATGGTTCGATTGGTCTTCTAATTCTGAGTTTAGAGAACCTAAGTTATGTTAACTTATCTATTACAATTTTTGACATATGTCCAATTTTTTGAAAAAAATAGCCGCTGTAGTAGTTTACGAACAAATTTGTATCTCGCAAACCTTTCAAAATTATGAGACCAAATTTGTGAAGCAATTAGCTGGAAGTCCAGGCTAACTTTTGATGTCCCATCGGTGGTCCCATTTTGTACCATATGGGCGCAGTCGATTTTCAAATGTCGCAATCAAAAATTGTCAAAAAGTCAATTTTCTCAAATGGCACCTACTATTTTTTTTCACACCATTCGAAAGAAAATTTAATTTTAGGGTGAGTTACTTAAGCATTCCCTATACCTAACTTCACCCCATATCGAGTTATTCAATAAAAATCAAGAAATACCTTATCTTGCCGAGAGATTCCTTACTTCATCAAGTATGCCAATGAAACAAAAGACAGTTGTAATAATTTTTAAAGAAAAATATGGATTCTTATTTAATTACACACAACACCAACAAATTATTATTAACGAACAAGAACAATGTTGACGAAATTCTGACGTAAATGTTCAATGTGACCACCATATTTTTGTTCAAATATTCTATTATCCTACTTTCAACAGATTGCGTAGCACATCTTTGCGCCTACCATTTCTGACGCCAGAAATCAATGCAAAATTGAATTTTAGGGCCACTTTTATTAACATTGTGTATGTCTATCTACAGTCGTTTTTGAGTTATTGGCATTTTTTGAAAAAAATATTGTTTTTTTTTCTCAAGGGTAGTAGGCTTTGGAAACAATAATTTCATTTTCATTTTTATTCAAAAATCGTATTGCAATAATAAATAATAACAACAAATAAATAGATTAACAAAATAATTATTTCAATGCAAATGCTCAATGTGTGCACCGTTTCACTGACAGAATTTCGTCAACATTGTTCTTGTTCGTTAATAATAATTTGTTGGTGTTGTGTGTAATTAAATAAGAATCCATATTTTTCTTTAAAAATTATTACAACTGTCTTTTGTTTCCATGGCATACTTGATGAAGTAAGGAATCTCTCGGCAAGATAAGGTATTTCTTGATTTTTATTGAATAACTCGGTATGGGTTGAAGTTAGGTATAGGGAATGCTTAAGTAACTCACCCTAAAATTCAATTTTCTTTCGAATGGTGTGAAAAAAAATAGTAGGTGCCATTTGAAAAAATTGACTTTTTGACAATTTTTGATTGCGACATTTGAAAATCGACTACGCCCATATGGTACAAAATGGGACCACCAATGGGACATCAAAAGTTAGCCTGGACTTCCAGCTAACTGCTTCACAAATTTGGTTTCATAATTTTGAAAGATTTGCGAGATACAAATTTGTTCGTAAACTACTACAGCGGCAATTTTTTTCAAAAAATTGGACATATGTCAAAAATTGTAATAGATAAGTTAACATAACTTAGGTTCTCTAAACTCAGAATTAGAAGACCAATCGAACCATGTAAAGAAAAATACAGGTTTCCATTTAAAATAAGAAAGTTAGCACCAATTTTTGGCACACCCTGTATAGTAGCAGGACTGAAAATATTTTAGATAGAACGGGTATGATCGATTATGGCTGCGTACCAAATTTCAAGTTTCTAATCCAACTGCAAGTTGAAAAACTTCTAATGAATGGCCTACGTGAATCACCCTGTATATATATATATATATATATATATATATATATATATATGTTGTTTCTTAGGTTTTCACGGGTGTTAAATGAAGTGTTGGTGTTCTTCCGGGTGTTTTCCCGTGTAGTTGGTAGGCTCCTGTGGGAGCCACGCTTGTCTGAACGACGTTTCGGCGGAATCTCATCTGCCATCCTCAGGTTCTAGCTGGAAGCTGCCTATTGCTGCTGCTGCTGCTGCCGCCGCTACTGCTGCTGCTGCTGCCGGTGCTACTGCTGCTCCTCGTTGCTCGAACTGAACTGAATTTTGTCGTGCATCTGGTTACAACATTCAAATGGAATTTGCACAGGATGGGAGTTGTCTTTAATTTCGGAGAGGTCCTTGGCACTGTCTTGTATTCTGGTGATACCTGCGAAGGCGTAACACCCAGGTTGTAGTTTGATAATTGATTTTTTATTGATCAGCTCCGTTGCTGGTTCTCTCTTCGGGCAGCTAATCGTAATATGGAGAGGTTCGGAATTTTTTATGAGCCACGTGTTCTCTTCGAGTTCTTGAACATTGTACCCTTGACTAATAATGAAGGAGGTTTGGCAATTTTCAGGAAGTTTCATTGGTTGTTTCAGAATCCTAGCTTCACATATGGCATTCTGATCAATAGGGTATGCAAACAGGTTTGAGCATAGCTTGGTTCCAAAATAGAGGGGCTTGCATTCTTTTAGATTTGTTATTGGTATGTACATTAAAGAATCATCATCTCTCGCGATAAATTTTTGAGAAATAGATAAAATATGATGAAGACCAGTTCTGTTATCAAATATTGGGATAGGGTATAAACGGTAGGTATTATAGTTTTGAGGTTCAACAAGTGGTATCTTTAAAACGAATATTAAGTTAGAATCTACTTGAAATGCTTTTAATTCAATAATATCCAAATATTGAGCAACTGCCGATAATTTGATTGGAAGAGGCAAATTGTTTCTTCGCAAACTCCGTGAAATTTCTTGTAATGCTGTTACTAAATGATCGGGAGTTATGATTGATGAATTAATGATTCCCAATCGAGCAAATGTTATTGAATTTGGAATATCGTTCAAGTTATCTTCAATATACAAATAGCTTGCCATTAATTGTTCACAAATGTGTAAGAATATTAATTTTTTTCTACAGCTTCGACGTTTCGCGTCATGGTTTCGATTGTGCGATCGATTTCTTGCATGTCTTTATTAAATGTTTCTTCGTCAATTTGCAATTTTTGAATGGTTGAATTGAAATTTTTGATTACCGATGTTGTGACTGAAATTTGCTTTTTTATTAAATTTTCTAACTGATGTTCGTCGTTATTTAATTTATTAATGCAATTAGCGTAATATTCGCCATCTTCGGCGTCTAGATTTCCAGTTATTGATTTGAAAATTGTGCCGATACCATTTAATATTCCGCGTTTATATCTCTTCGTGTCTAGAAATACTTCATCAAATTTAGACTCTATAGTTTTGGAAATTTGTGTTAGAAGGTTAAGATCTGTTTTGGCTTCGTTTCTGAAAGTGATCATTTTTTAATGAGCACCGTCAAGAGTATTGAGAATCGTATCTAAAATTCGTTGGTTCTTATCGAAGGCTAGTTTAAGGGATGATATGTTTTTATGTACCAGTAATGTCCATTTTTCTTTTGTCACTACGATGTCCGTGTCTTTGTGGTAAAATACACCAACAGTGTTATTTATTGGTATTATTTTATATTGTGCGAGTGCTGATCCGAACAGCAGGATAAACCTGAAAATAAATTTAATTTTCAGTATATGGTTTCATTCTATCGAAATTTACTTTAGTTTCTTGATTTGTTTCAAGATTTAATAAAGTAGCAGAATATTGGAAAATTTCTATGATTTTGAAAGGACCGTTAAATTTATTCGTCGCTCGAGAGATCCGTTGGATTGGGGATGTCCTACGCTTGAGTATGTCAGTTTTATGTCATAGAGCTTACAAAGGTCTTTTAATAATTTGTTATCAAACTCACCGCCGTAATCGCAATGAATTCTCAACGGTGTACCGTAGTGTTGAAAATATAACAATAAAGTGTTTACGACTGATTTCGCGGATTTATCCGGAACAGCATAGGCTTGAGTAAATTTTGTTAATTCGTCGCGGATTGTAACAGCGTAATTTCGCGTGGGAAATTCAAATAGGTCGACATTAATTCTTTCGAATGGCGTTTTTGGAGTCTCGGTGATTACTAAAGGATTGCTAAGATTTTTACGACAGACTTTAGTTTTTTCGCATGTTTCGCAATTTTTTATGAAGTTTTCAACGTCTTTAGTTAAACCTCGCCAATTGTATTTTACTTTAATCCTTCTAATAGTTTCATTAATACCACGATGTAGGTTATTTTTGCCTGAATGATTTTGATCTAAAATAATTGGAATTTCGTCTTCATCTGGGGTTTTAACAATATTTTGACAGATAATTATTTTCAAGTCTTTTTCTGCAAAAATAAAAGATAGCATTTCGAGTATTGGAAGATCTAGATTATTTTCTACATAGTATGTTTTAGAAAGATCCAAAATGTCTTGTCTGTTGTACAATACCATGAATAAATGTTTATTTATTGAATCTACATCAAAAGGTAAAGGAACAATAAAATATTTTCTATGCCTGACCGATTTGCTCGAGACAATGTTAATAGTGTTATTATAAAATTCGGGGTGTTCTTCGAACATGTCCTCAATGATTTTGTGATGCTAATCTTCTAATTTATTTTGTTGAAAGAATGTTATAATATTTTTGTGTTCCTTGTCTAGAAGTTGTCTGTTTGAAATTTGAATTTTAGAATAATCTATTAAGGATTTCGTCTTATACAAATTACAAAAGATATCAAATTCTCGAGAAATTTGTTCTTTAGAGATTTTGCCGTTATTATTTGGGTTTTCGTCATTGTTTGGTTCGTCATCTTCTGATTCGTCGTCCTCGTTCGCGGCTAGAATTTTCGAATAAAATTTGGAACATTCCGAAAAGTGATTGATCTTAATTCGCGATAGCGCGTCCGCGTTTTTATTGGTTTTACCGGGTTTGTAAATGATTTCATAGTCGTACTCTTCCAATTTGAGTCGCCAACGTGCAAGTCTGCTTCCTGGGTCTTTTATCCAAAATAGCCAGGTAAGTGGTCGATGATCGGTTACTAACTTGAACTTTCTTCCGAATAGACATGGCCTAAAGTGTTTTAGTGACCATACTATAGCTAATAGCTCGCGTCTTATGGTCGAATACTTAGTCTCCGCCGCGCATAAAGTTCGAGATGCATAAGCTATTGGTAAATTTTGCCTACATTTCCTTGCGAGAGCACGGAACCAATGGCAAATGCGCTAGCATCAGTAGTTAGAATGAAAACATCGTCACAATTCATATAAATAAGAATCGGAGTTGCTGTTAACGCTCGTTTCAAATTTTCGAAGGAGTTTAAGCAATCATTGTCAAAGTCGAAGAGTATGTCTTTTTGTAATAATTTTGTTAAAGGTTTAGAAATCTTTGAAAAGTTAGGGATAAAACGTCTATAATATCCAGCTAAGCCTAGGAATGATTTTATTTCCTTAGGGTTTCTCGGTTGAGGAAAATTTAGAATCGCGTCAACTTTAGCGGGATTTGGTTTTACACCGTCCTTAGTAATAAGATGGCCTAAATATGCGACTTCCTTGCGTAAAAATTCGCATTTGTCCGGTTGAATTTTGAGATTAGCTTTTTGTAAACGTTTAAATACTTCCGTTAGTCGCGAAATGTGGTCGTGAATGGTAGGTGAATAGATAATAATGTCATCCATGTAGACGAGACACCGTTCGTTTTGTATACCTAACAAAATGTCGTCCATCACTCGTTGAAATGTAGATGGAGCGTTTTTCAGTCCAAATGGCATTCGTACAAATTCGAAATGACCGTTTTCTACTGTGAAAGCAGTTTTTTGAATATCTTTCGCGTCGATTTCGATTTGCTGGAATCCGGAGGCAAGACATAAAGTCGTAAAATATTGACACTTGCCCAATTGATCAAGAAGATCCGAGATATTTGGAAGTGGATATTTGTCGTCAAGTCAGTTCGTTGAGTTTTCTGTAGTCTACTACAATTCGCCATTTTTGTTTGCCGGAAGCGTCAAGTTTTTTAGGTACAACCCAAACCGGGGATGACCAGGGTGAAATTGATGGTCTGATTATACCTTGGTCTAGCATTTTAGAGACTTGAGTTTTAACTTCCTCTTTGTGGATATGAGGATAGCGATAAGACTTTGTAAAAACTGGTTTAGAATCGTTCGTATCAATAGAGTGTTTAATCTCATTAGTGAAAAAATTGTCGCCTTCTAAATAAAATATATCAGAAAAATTTAGACAAAGTTCTGTTATTAATTCGGCTTCTTCGTTCAAATGTTCTAGTCGTAGTTGATTTTTAATTTCGAAATTTCTGTCTGTATGTTGAGGACTGTCCGGATTTTGAGTTTAAATTAAAAATTGATCTAAATTTTTGAACTGGTTCAAGTTTAAGATTCGAGAAATCGATTATTTTGGTAATGGCGTTAGCGTTTATAATAGATGTTAAAAATTCTCCGTTGTCGTCGATTTTCACAATAGCGTTTGGTAAGCGGACTTTTTCATTTTCCTGGGCTAACAGTATAGCCTCAGTATTTCATAAATTACATTTTAATTTAAATATTTTTTCCATGCGTGGTTCGATTGAAATTAAATTTTGATTTTTCACGTTGCATGGAATTTGATTCCGAATTTGATTTGAGTTTGTAGTTGGTTGCAAAGGTAAATTTTGTGTTTTTTCGTCACCCGTAGCTTTAAATATCGGTACGGTTTTGAAATTGGTAATAAGTCGCTTATTTTTAATAACTACCATACATTCGTAGTGTTCTAAAAAGTCTGCGCCTAATAGTCCGTCAAATTCTATATCCAAATTATGGATGTAAACTTTGTGTGGATTATTGTCGGTAAATAGTATAAGAACAGATTCGTTAATGTTAATTTTTTGTTCAGTTATGCCTTGTATAATAATATTTTCAGAAAATCTTCTTTTGTAATTTTCTGCCGTTTTTGGTTTAAAAATCGAAATTCCAGCACCTGAATCTATAAGAATTTTAAATTTATTTGTGATGTCTTTAATATAATAGAGATTATTTGAACTTACAGTCAATAAAGCGTGTGAAAGTGTTTCTAAATGAACTTCTGTTCTGGAAAGTTCAGAGACGGGTCGAAATTGTCGTTGAGGTTCATGTTTTGAATTTGGTGAGAAATCTGATCCAATTCGTAATTCGTTTCTTGTGTTGGAGTATCCATGAGATACTCCGGACTTTTGCAATAATCCTGAGGATTAGCAGTATAATCCTCCTGTGGTAAGTGAGAATTAGCAGTATAATTATCTTGCGGCATCTGAGAATTAGCAGTATAATTCTCGTACTGTTCTTCTTGAAAATTAGATGCATAATTTTCCGAAAAGGTTTGATTATTTTCTAGATTGAAATTATCGTACATTGTATCAACGTTTTGATATTCAGGAGAATAATCTTCATATTGGTCAAAATTATATTGGTCATAAGGTTCATAATTTAAATGAGTCTTTTGTTGATTGAGACGGTTAAAATTTGGATTTGGTTGTAAGACCATCATCTTTGTTGAATGAAATTAGGATTCGGTCTAATTGCTGAGGGCCTATTTTGTTGCGCTTGGCTAACTTGATTATTTTGTGGATAAGTTCTAGTTTGTTGTGCAAAATTTTGAAAACTTTGATTGCTTTGAAAGTTTGGTCTTTGAACATTTTGTGAAGTCGATGGCATAAATTGTTGTTGCCTCGTGAGACATTCGTTTATTATATGTCCATTATGTTTACAAAATGTACAAAATGTTTGTTGAAAGTTTGGGGTCGGTCTTTTTTGTTGAGGAGGCACTGGATTTCTAACATTATTATTATTTTTGGAAAATTTTTGGGATTCAAAATAAGAGAGTTGTAATTCTCTTCTAATCCTATTGATGGCTCGTAACATACTTGTTGGATCTCCAGCACGTACTAATTGCCCTAATTTTGTTTCAAGGCCCGCTAACAAAGTGCTTAATGTCATCGTTTCAATTAATTATGATTGAGATTGTTTCTGTTCACCGGATAAACGTTGTTTTTGTATGGCGGCGTGCATTTTTGCATTATGCGTCTGTAGACGCGCAACAAAAGTTAGTGCAGATTCACCTGGCATTTGGTGAATACGCTGCAAATCCTGAATTAAAGATGTCAAGTCGCGAGAGTCTCCGAAATGAGTTTCGAGCAAGACTCTTATTTCCGCCCATGTGGCAGGGTTGCGTGAGTTTATTAATTCGGCAGCTCTGCCGCGCAATTTATTTTTAACATGTAGGGTTAATAATATTTTCTGGTCGTTAATCGCCATGCCTTGTGCATAAATGCAAGAATTTAGAAATGTTTGTAAATTAATAGCATTACCATCGAATTCTGGTATAATAGAAAAAAATTCAGAGAGCTTTTAAGGCTCAATTTGCTCTATCCTTGCACTTTGTATTGTTTGTGTAGTTTGCGATGTTTCTGGCATTGTTGCTTTTATTTAGAGATTACAAAAAAAATTAATTAAATGTTATTTAAATTATTTTTAAAAAAATGACCTTTTTAGAAAAGGAAATTAGTTTTAATAAAAAAAATGTATTTAGGCAGTTTGTGTATTAACTGTATAATACACGGTGACGTATTAGCAATATAATACGTTTCTTATGCTAATTAAAATTAAATTAAACTTGTCGCGTTTATTTCGTTAAGGAATAATTATTTGATAATAGAACTGTATTTTGTTCGCTGAGTGTATATAGCACTTTTATAAAATAATTGTGAAAAATAATAAAATAAAACGAGATGATTCTTAAAATGACTTACATTAATATCTTCATTGGTAGATTCTTTATCTAGTTGAAGGATTGGGATCCACCGTCACAGCTAGTAAGGTCTCCTTGTTCTTCTGGCTCTTTTCCACGGGTTAGGCACCTTCTGCAGATGAACTCCTTGTTCCTCTTGTACACGTTTACCAGAAGTTAGGCTCCCGAACTTGTGCGTTTTTCTAAATTCGGTATGACTGCGCCACTGTTATATTTGATTCTTTGGATTTGACTTTTAAAAAAATATTTATTTAATTAATTTGGAGTCATCGATGACTCTGAATAAATTGTACAATTGTAAGTTTAAAAGTTTAATGTGAATGTGAGTATAATACTAGCTACAAAATCGTCTGCTGGTCATATTTATAATATTTCAAAGCTTTGTCAGCTAGACGTTAAACAAAGGAAAAGCAATTTTGCAATTTGGCATTACTGTGAGAATGGAAGTATAACAATGTGTGAAATATGATATGTGAGATAAGCAATTACCAAGAGAAGTCGTTATCAACATTATGTAATTTGATACTACTAAGAAGCTTACTTATAACTCAGTGTCGTACTGTTATTGTTTAATATAACACACACACACACACACATATATATATATATATATATATATATATATATATATATATATATATATATATATATATATATATATATATATATATATATATATATATATAGAAAAAGTAAATTTTTCTTGAGGTTGCAGTCAGAAGTGTAAAGTTGTTATGGCCAAACACACAAAGAAAACTCTTCGTTACTTGTCAAGCTTTCGGAAATGTTTATTTCCTTTCTCAAGACATCTATAAAGTGTATTATTTTATAAATAAGTCATATATATAAAACAATTAATTACTTACTAACATGAGGATGTTTGTTGAGGTGAAGCACAAAAATAGAAATAAAATCATCCTCGAGGAAAAACATAGAAGGTTAAAATATTCTTATAAACTATACCATATTAATAATTTAAAAGCATTTTAGTGCGAAAATCTTAAAACAATCACATTTTAAAATAGATATATATCAATACATTTTGTTAACATTAGACGTCTACTAGTGACGGTAAGGAGAAACAATTCTACGAAAAAATATGAGAAAAAACTTTTAAAAGAACAAATTTGATTGGTGTTAGGTGTTTGGGGAATTTTCTAGGGTCCCTAGGCTACCAACTGACTGGTGACGATTTATTGCCAACTTGAAGGTTACAAATTTTGATTTGTCGACCTAGCATTTAGATATTTGTCTTTCTCTAACTTTAGAATGTAGGTGTAAATGTTACTCAGGTTTTCAATGTTTGATTTCTTATTTAATATGTGAGTTTCGTTGTTTATGTGAACCATTTCTAAGAAAGATCTCTTTTTTAGGTTTTGCTCAACCGCTAAAATTTTGGTTCCTTCATAACTCATCTTGTGGCCTGTTGTTATTACGTGTTCGGCCAGAGCACACGACTTGACATTTCTGTTGCAGTCACTATTATGTGACGTTAAGCGTCCACTGAGAGTCCTAGAGGTTTGACCTATACGTATATATATATATATATATATATATATATATATATATATATATATACATATACATATATATATACGTATATATTGTTCTATTATCTGATATCTATTTTATTTTTTATACGTTCGAAATTACTTTTTGAAAGTAAATTGAAATGATTTTATTGAGCGCCAAACAGTTTCTTAAAAGCTGTTAATATTATAGACTATAGAACACCATTAGCATGACCATCTACAATCTATAGAATGACTCTTACTCAAGGTCCAACGAAGTCGGTTCAATAAATGCTCATCGATCAAGATAACAATCTAAATAAATCAAACTCAGTATTTGAACGAACAAAGTATTAATTTATTAACAAATTTGAACTTGGAATGTAATTAACAAATTTAAATAACAAAATCTAACTTAACTAAAATGATAAATATGGCCTTTATTTAAAATAAATATGTACCATGGATTTCTGATATTGTAAAGCTTTACCTTGTCTTTCTTTCGACTCGAGTAATGTTATATTATAACCTCTAACTGGTTATTATGATCCTTGAAATATTATGTCACTTGACTGACTTTTTAAACCTCTCAAAGCTTCTTCTTCTTCTTTTCTGGATTGACGTTTGTTTATAACCTCCAATTTATTTTCAAGATTTCCTTGAAATATTTCTATCACTTGATTGACGTTTGAAATTTCTTCACCATATAAATTTGTTAACTGGATTAACAAATACTTCTAAATCTGCTTTCCGGATAATCTACTTCTTAATACTTTTAAAGTTTACTCACTTTTATATTTAATATACTTTACAAATTTTTCTTGATATCAATATATCTGGATTGTAACCTTCAACTTATTCACCACTTTTCTTCTCTTTTCAATTTAATATTTATTCTTGGATGAATATATTTCGCAGCTCGCTGTTCAGCGGTGTGTGATCAACTGATTTGTTATTTTTAGTCGTTTCAATGGGTTAATTCCTAATATTTCAATTGTTTTTTCCTATTTTGATCTAATATTTCAAAATTTAATTTTAATTTAAAATTTAAACTATTCAGTTTTGTTTGTTCTTTACCTTAATTGAATACTGTTTTTAATTCTTTAATTTTCCTGATAAGTTTCTTATTCTACTTTTCAGGATTAAGTGAATAATTGTAATTAATCGAAATATATTGACATATTACATACACTTTCTTAAAATCTACTTATAACTACAATTAACAATTCCAATCTCAAATAAATACTAATTCATACATTTAGATGAATAGCAATAATAAACACAAAATGCTAGTAGTTAAAAACGTACTGCAGTTTTTCATACTGACAGAATACTGATACAATAAACTAAAACAAGAATTGATACGCCAACAAAGATTTAACATCATACTATTAGTCCTTTCTTTCTGCATGATGTGAAATATTATTTACAAAACACCTTTCTGCAATGATATTTGGAAATATCTGAAAACTTATAATGTCATTCAGTGTTTTGTAATCTATGGACTTACTATTTTTGAATTATTCTTGCTGCAATGCAAATACTGATAATAGTCTTTCATTCAATATTCATTTTGTGTAGATTTACATTGTTTCTACGCAAAATATGATTTTCAGCCCTAAGTTTTGACATGCATGTCAGATTTTATAAAATTTACTTTTTTTGTTTTCCAATTTCATTCTAAATCATTTTAAATGAGATTGTGATTCTCTATAAGTTCATGTTTTATTATATACTATTTAGAATAACCTTGTTAAACTAAAATAACTTCATTTTATGTTAATTTAAATATTTTGTTCGTGTTCAATATCAAGTTTCATTCTCTGCATCCTACTCGCTGACAATAAGTGAACTTGAATCAATTAAATAAACCACAGATACTCCTGCTTCTGTATGATCCGTTAAAGTAAAACTGTTATGGTTATTTTCTAAAATACATACAAATTTGTGAATTTTATTTATGATTTCAAACACGATACTTGGGTATTGTTCCACAGTGTGGATACACAGCATAAAACCCCCAAACTAATAGAATTTTGACATGTGAAAATTTTCTTAGTTTTAACAACATGATGTGACATTCACACTGTCAAAGTTTATTTACAATTTAAAAGTGATCTACTCAGGATCATTTGGATAACTTAAGAGTAATCTATCCTGGATCATATGGATAAATTAATTCTACGTGAAATTTCCCTCTTATTAATCCGTTATAAGTATCTACTAACTCATATGTGTTTTCATTTAATACTTTTTCTATCGTATATGGACCTTGATAAGGATATTGTAACTTTGCACATATGTTGTTTTTGTAGTCTGATACCTTTAGTCTTTTAATTACTACTTGATCTCCTGTTTTAAATTTTATTTTCTTTTTAATCTTTTTGTTCTCTCTAAGTTGGTACTGTCCACGTAAGTTAGCCTTTTCCGTGGCGTACGGCTGTGATTCGTTACGTGCAGTAATGGGTGGCCGGCAATTTTCTTGCTGCCGGGTAATGGAGGCTAGGTTTGAAGTGGTCAGAGCCAGGAGTTGCGCTAATTGTTCATAAGTGGGTAGTCCCAAGCTCGGTTGGGGTTGGTCCGTTATGGCGGCAGAGGGGACTGGGATCGTTCCAGTCGTTTGGTTTTGGAGCACTATTTGTCTTTGTGGCGTAGCACTAGGTCTTGCCGTCTGGTACGGCGGGGTGACGTGGTAGGCGCCGGCCGACGAGGTAGGCGTGACGAAGTACTGTGCGTTGGGCGGCGTGCTTGGACTTGGGCTGGTTGCTGTTGGTGGTACCATGCAGTGAGGGGTGGCCAGCTGGCGGCGAGGTGTCAGCGAGGCGTCGCTGAAGAGTTGGGGCCAGTCGGGTGTGGCAGCAATGGTGTACTGACCGCTGGGCAGCCCTGAGCCAGAGTGGGAGGCTTCCCCATGTGTGGAAGCGAATCCAGCGAAGCGGCGATCTCCCAGCGTCGAGGAATCGTCGTTGGCCCGGGATGCTGTTGGGTCCACCATACAGCGAGGGGGCATCACCATATCATCATCACCACCCAATCTCTGTTCCATCGCCGAGTTTCCATGCCACGATGCTGCGTTGCGCTCCATGCAGTAGGGGGGCATCGCCTGAGAATCGTTGCTACTCCATTCCATATTTGTTGCCTGGGCTTCATGCCAGGTGGCTGCGCTGCGTGCCATGCAGCGAGGGGGCACCGTCGTGATGACGTCATGCGTGACCCCAGTGTCGTGTCCTAGGTTGGTGGCGAGTCCTGCCTTGCTATGCCTAGGCGCTGAGCCCGGCGACGCACAGTAGTGGGGCGCCGTCGTCGCGACGCCATGCGTAGCACTTGTGCCTGTGGAGAAATCAGAGGACATGCTTACCTCGCCGAGCCGGGTTGCTGTGTTGCTTGCTGTGCAGTGTGGGGCCACCGTCGTGGAGACGTCGGGCGTGACCCCCGTACCCCTTGTCAGGGCGTCGTGTTGGCGGAGCACTTCGTGGTCAGATGCTGTGAGGGGCGTCGTGCAGTGAGGGGGGGCCGACGTGGAGACGTCGCTCTCGACCCCAGTGCCTACTGCCTTGCCACTCCGGGTATGCATTGCCACTTGACACTCAACACAATAAAACTCAATTAAAACACACTGTCTGGTTACAACACAAGAGGAAGGGATAACCTCATCGGCATTGGCGTTGGCGTCTGTGCTCAAATGACTTCTGTTTCGGCAGAAGACTATTAGTTGCTGAAGGCTGGAACATTACTACTTGAAGGATCGATCACTACTACTTCGCTGAGAAAAAGTGTTTTCTTATATAGACTTTTTTTGTGCTCAAAAGACTTCTGTTTCGGCAGAAGACTAAAACATGAGCACAGCGCGCTAGACAAGTCATAACTTGTTCGCGACGCCGACGCCGATGACACCACCCCCCTTTTTTGTGACTTTATTGAACATTAATAAAGGCATACAGGTTATGTTTCAGTTCAATAATTTCAATTATATAATGTAAGAGTGAGTGGATACAATATTTTCAAAACTATAAACTAAGAGTAAGTGTTAAGATATTTCAACAACTAAGATATTTTAACATATATAGACTAAGATTAAGTGTGGTAAGATATTTTATATAAGTAACTAATAATAGGTCCATTAAGATATTTTAGGTAAAACAAGATATTTAAAATTAAAGTATTTTATGTGACAAATCATAAATGTATTCTAGTTTGAACAAAGTTTTCGCCCTGTGGCGTTGAATTATTTACAATGGTATATTATCGCACGTTTCGTTTTTCTGGACGTCGTCTCCGCGACGCCCGGGGCTGCCTGATCCTGTTGTGAATTGGGGGCTGCTAAGTCCTGCTGTGTTGCTCGCTAAGGCAACGGGATTCTGGAGCGAACCTGTGAGGCTGCAACGTCCTGCTGTGTTGCTTGCTAAGGCAACGGGAGACTGGAGCGATTTATTGAGGCTGCAACGTCCTGCTGTACTGCGGGCTAAGGCAGTGAGATACTGGAGCGCCTCGTGGGGGCTGCTAGGTCCTGCTGTGCTACGTGCTAAGGTAGCGGGATCCTGGAGCGGTGCGCCAGAGCCGGCTGAGCTCGGGCTGGCGTTCGAGTTGACGAATACTCGTGTCCGGACTGGGACAGGCATCTGGCTGGCGGATGGCTGCTGTCGGTCGTGGCCAGGCGTGGTCACGGCCTTCGCCCAGAACGGCATCGGGAACAGTATCGGCGTCGTGTCGAGCGGCTGCTCTTGTCTTGACGTAGAAGGCCCAGGGTCTGCTGGCGGCGGCGGTGCGGCTGACAGCGCCGGGGACTTCTCATTCTTGTTTGTTTGTCTCCTCTTGGCTGAAGTGGATGGACCAGGCACGACTGGGGGCAGTCGGCGGGCTGGAGATTTTGGTTTAGCGGCGGCTGTGGTGCTATGTCCACGTAGATAGTCGCCATGTCCACGGAAGTAGGTACCAGGTCCACGGATGTAGACTTGTGCGTTGGCATCTGGCTTTGGGGCAGCGGGCGCTACTAATCCTGTGATAGTAGGCGTGACTGGCTTCTGGGCAGCGGGCACTACTGATCCTGTGATAGTAGGCGTGACTGGCTTCTGGGCAACGGGCGCTACTGGTCCTGTGACAGTAGGCGTGGTTGGCTGTTGGGCAGCGGGCACTACTGATCCTGTGATAGTAGGCGTGACTGGCTTCTGGACAACGGGCGCTACTGGTCCTGTGACAGTAGGCGTGGTTGGCTGTTGGGCAGCGGGTGCTGCTGGCTCTGGGGCAGCGGGCGCTACTGGTCCTGTGACAGTAGGAGCTGCGAGCCTTGGTGGGGCTGGATGACCTGGATCCTCGGGATCGTCGTCCTCGTCGTTGCTGTCATCATCGTCGGTATCAGCATCTTCGGTATCGTCATCTTCGGTATCGTCATCTTCGGTATCGTCATCTTCGGTATCGTCATCTTCGGGATCGTCATCTTCGGTATTGTCATCATCGGTATCGTCATCATCGGTATCCGTGATTTGTTGCAGAGGTTGTCTGAGCAGGTCAGTCTGGCTGGACTGAATCCTGGGAGGCGGCTCGGGGCCTGGCAGGCCGAGTGGAGGTGACCTCGGGGGAGATGGCTTCGTGCTGACATCTCGGGTATGAGTTGGCGGGAATACCTTGTCCAAAAATACAGAGGCTATTAGTGGGGCAGTGGTTGGCAATACTGACCTTTTATCCTCCCAGGGAGGTCCAACGTCCTGCTGGTCCGGGAAGGCGTCCATACTCGCTACTTCCTTGGGTTCCTGTTCACCTGGCTGAGGCTGAGGAATGAGCGTGGTTGACTGGGCTGAGCTGAGGGAGGTAGCATCTTGCGTCACGGTGTTGACTGGTGACCGCCTGTCCAGGCGGCCCGGGCAAAGGAAAGCAAAGGCGGCTGCTCTGTTGCTTTGTTGCCGTGGTGTCAACGGGCGTGGTTGATACGTGTCCTGTTCCTGCTTGGCTGTAGCTTCGTCGATCTCATTCTTCTTGGTCGGTGGTGGAGACACCAAGGTTGTGGCTTGTAGTTGCAGCACTGCGTCCTCTGTCTTGGTCGGTAATTCTAGGCTGTTAATTTCCAGCGGTGGGGCCGGGCGCCCTAGTTCTGCCCGACCCATTGGGAGTTTCCCGATGGCGGTGCGTTGCGGGGTTCTTGCCGGGTGGTTGCCTGACTCCGTTGCTGTGGTGGTGCCGTGGATGTCTGTCCTGGGCCTGGGTTATTGGTTGGACCTGCTTGTTGGCCAGGGTTGTTTGAATTGGTGCCATGCCCTCGGAAGTTATTACCCCCCGTCTGGACATTTTGTTGGCGGAAGTTAGGGTTTCCCTGTTGGTTGGAGTCGTGTCCACGGAAATTGGGGTTGGCTCGCTGGGGCTCTGACTGAGTTTGGTTGGTGGGGCAGTCTCGGTGATAGTGGAATCCCGGGCACTTGCGGCACTTTGGTAGACTATTGGTATTATTACTGGCAGGCGGGATGGTGGCTGGCCTCGGCAGCGGTCGGAGTTGCCTCTGAAATTCCCTGTAGTCACCCTCGGCGTTTTCAGCCACTCGGCTCAAGCTTTCCATCGTGGCCACTGGGACATTTCTAGTTGCGAATCTTAGTTCCGGTCGCAGGAGCTCGCGCACCTCCATAACCATCTCTTCTTCCGGCGTATACCGTTCTACCCTCAGCCAGAGTCCAATTTTGCGTTGTATAAAAACGGCGGCGGGTTCGTCGTCTTTCTGTCTCTCACCGTGTAACCTGGAGCGTAGCTTCCCCAGGGTGGCAGTGTCGTTGAACTGCCGCAAGAGCTTTTCCTTTAAGAACTCGTATGTGATGTTGTGGGACTTCCACATCTCCAGGGTGCGTCTGGCTTGACCCTCGAGCTGTTCTATAGCTACTCTCACTTTATCCCTGCCGTGGATGTCTTCATGGAGCATCGCCTCCTCGAGCTCATCCAGGAAGTTGACTGGATCCTCCCATTCCAGGCCTGAGTAAGTGGGCAGCGCTCTCGTTCTTCTTGTGGGCATCCTGTGATGACCTTGTATTGCGTGTATTGCGGCTTGAACGCTTCCCTCCATTAGTCTTGTCATGCTCTCTGCTAGGTTTTGTGTTGGGCGCCACTGGGGGTCCATTTCCCCAGAATCTGTGTAGTCGGGTCGTCGTGGATCCTCTTCCCTCCGGAAAGATCTGGCCCCACGTTGGGCGCCATGTCCACGTAAGTTAGCCTTTTCCGTGGCGTACGGCTGTGATTCGTTACGTGCAGTAATGGGTGGCCGGCAATTTTCTTGCTGCCGGGTAATGGAGGCTAGGTTTGAAGTGGTCAGAGCCAGGAGTTGCGCTAATTGTTCATAAGTGGGTAGTCCCAAGCTCGGTTGGGGTTGGTCCGTTATGGCGGCAGAGGGGACTGGGATCGTTCCAGTCGTTTGGTTTTGGAGCACTATTTGTCTTTGTGGCGTAGCACTAGGTCTTGCCGTCTGGTACGGCGGGGTGACGTGGTAGGCGCCGGCCGACGAGGTAGGCGTGACGAAGTACTGTGCGTTGGGCGGCGTGCTTGGACTTGGGCTGGTTGCTGTTGGTGGTACCATGCAGTGAGGGGTGGCCAGCTGGCGGCGAGGTGTCAGCGAGGCGTCGCTGAAGAGTTGGGGCCAGTCGGGTGTGGCAGCAATGGTGTACTGACCGCTGGGCAGCCCTGAGCCAGAGTGGGAGGCTTCCCCATGTGTGGAAGCGAATCCAGCGAAGCGGCGATCTCCCAGCGTCGAGGAATCGTCGTTGGCCCGGGATGCTGTTGGGTCCACCATACAGCGAGGGGGCATCACCATATCATCATCACCACCCAATCTCTGTTCCATCGCCGAGTTTCCATGCCACGATGCTGCGTTGCGCTCCATGCAGTAGGGGGGCATCGCCTGAGAATCGTTGCTACTCCATTCCATATTTGTTGCCTGGGCTTCATGCCAGGTGGCTGCGCTGCGTGCCATGCAGCGAGGGGGCACCGTCGTGATGACGTCATGCGTGACCCCAGTGTCGTGTCCTAGGTTGGTGGCGAGTCCTGCCTTGCTATGCCTAGGCGCTGAGCCCGGCGACGCACAGTAGTGGGGCGCCGTCGTCGCGACGCCATGCGTAGCACTTGTGCCTGTGGAGAAATCAGAGGACATGCTTACCTCGCCGAGCCGGGTTGCTGTGTTGCTTGCTGTGCAGTGTGGGGCCACCGTCGTGGAGACGTCGGGCGTGACCCCCGTACCCCTTGTCAGGGCGTCGTGTTGGCGGAGCACTTCGTGGTCAGATGCTGTGAGGGGCGTCGTGCAGTGAGGGGGGGCCGACGTGGAGACGTCGCTCTCGACCCCAGTGCCTACTGCCTTGCCACTCCGGGTATGCATTGCCACTTGACACTCAACACAATAAAACTCAATTAAAACACACTGTCTGGTTACAACACAAGAGGAAGGGATAACCTCATCGGCATTGGCGTTGGCGTCTGTGCTCAAATGACTTCTGTTTCGGCAGAAGACTATTAGTTGCTGAAGGCTGGAACATTACTACTTGAAGGATCGATCACTACTACTTCGCTGAGAAAAAGTGTTTTCTTATATAGACTTTTTTTGTGCTCAAATGACTTCTGTTTCGGCAGAAGACTAAAACATGAGCACAGCGCGCTAGACAAGTCATAACTTGTTCGCGACGCCGACGCCGATGACAGTACCTTTTAGCGTTGCGTTCTAATCTTTGTTTGACAATTTTGTGTACGTTTTCTAAGTTATAATTTTCATCATTTTTCCAAGGCCTATTTGGTAACTGACCTGACAAGATAAAAATTGGCGATTCTTGTGTCACTGTACTTGGTACATTGTTTATATAATTCTCTACATCTACCACGGCTGAAGGCCATTGGCTATGATCATTTTGCACAACCATTCTTAAAAACCTAATTACCTCTTGTATGTACCGTTCAGCAGGATTTGCCTGTGGTCGTCTGATTGTTGTAAATACTAACTGAATTTCATGTTTTGTAAAATATTTTTTTAATCTTAGTAACTCTTATACCATTATTTCTACCATTATTCAAATGATTGTTAAAAATTGTTTCACTAATTAAGCTTATCTCCGATGCAGTATCGAGTAACGAATTTAACTTTATATTATCTATTTCGATTTTTATTATAGGTAAATCACAAATTTTTACATTTTTTGTTCCAATATCATTATCAATTCCTATATATTCGCGCATATGTTCATAGTTAGTATTTAAATTTAAAACAACTTTGTCTAAAAATCCTGATTTCTATTATCATTTATTTGTGCTGTTGTTTCTATTTTATTTATATTAGAGTGTGTATTTTCATTTACTCTATTTCCCCTTTGAATGTTAGTATTGGCAACTTGTGCATATGACTTATTATTTTTATCATAACCCCCTCTCTTTCTCCAATCATTGTCATAATGACGTTTCTCATAACCCTGTTTTTCCTTCCTATCATATTGACCATAACCCCCTTGCTCCTTTCTGTCATTGTCATATTGACGTTGACCACAACCTCTTTCTCTTCTATCACTTTCATTCTTATTCTGATCATAACCCCACTTGTTATAATATCTACTATTATTTTCCCTATTCTGACTAGCCTTTCTATCAAAACTCTGATGATAATCATCTAATTCTCTTAAATAATCAATCAAATCATCTAACTTTGCAATTCTTTGCGTAATAATAACATTCTGGATATCCCCTGAAAAATGCCTAGCTAAATATCTGACCATTTCACTTTCTGTGAATTTTGGTTCTAGATGTCTAATATTGCATACTTTTCTAAGTACATAATTTTCCCTAGAAATACCTTTATTTTCTACATAGTTACCATTAAATAGGTCTTGTCTTATTTTCAACTGAGTGTAATCACTCCAATATTGTTTTAAGACTAGAGCTTCAAATTCCTCTATAGTCTCAAATCTGTCCATTATAACTGAATACCAGATTTCCGCTTCTCCCTTTAACATGTCTTGTATGTTTGCTTTTAAGTTTGCATTTACGTGTTGTGTTTCCATGTGTTGTTTCAAACGTGAAATGAAAATTTTAGGGTGTATGCGGTTATCTCCGTAAAAATAAAATGGTGTTTTGTTGCATGTGTAAGTATGTGTGGGTAATTGTGTTAATTGTGTACGTGTGGTATCCTTCAACAACTTCGTGTTCTGTTCTATCTTGCTATCCTGTTCTTTTATTTTGCTATCGTATTTATCCTCCTGTTTCTTCATTCTGCTATCTACTGCAGTCATTCCATCTTCAAACATAGTT
The DNA here is from genome assembly GCA_963583905.1 of Stenurella melanura. Taxonomy (NCBI): domain Eukaryota; kingdom Metazoa; phylum Arthropoda; class Insecta; order Coleoptera; family Cerambycidae; genus Stenurella; species Stenurella melanura. Next base: position 75,496,612 of record OY757314.1, read on the forward strand.
ACTACTTCCTCTCTTATTTCTTTTACTGCCTCATTCACCTTAACACTTATTTCTTCGTTAACTGTCTCTCCCATTCGCTCCCATTTACTCTCTAAATTTTCAATCTTATTTCTTACTTCTTTATTGCTTTCTTCTATTTTTTTGTTAATGTTTTTTTCTAATCTCTGGTTATTTTGATTCATGTTTGCTTCCAAAGTTTGGTTATTTTGTACCATTTGTACATTTATGTTGCAAATGTTTTCTTCAAGTCGATGGATATTTTTGTCAATATTTTCTTCAAGTCTCTGGTTATTTTGATTCATGTCTTCTTTTAAAGTTTGGTTATTTTGTACCATTTGTTCCTTCATTCCACCCATCATTTCCATGAGTTTCTGGAACATGTTTGTGTCTGGTTGTGTGTTTGTGTCACCAACTTGTGTTTGTGGAACTGTGGATGTACCTGGTGTAGTTTCTTCTTGATTCATTGTTGTCTTACCTGACTTTAACCTCATATTAATTATATTTGTATTTAATTTGACAATGCCTTGTTGTCAAAACTATCAAAATGTTATTTGATCTATTATCTTTCAAATGTATGCTTGAAATGATAAACTATTCTCAAGCTGTATTTATTTAATCGCTTTCCTGATCGCTCCACGTTAACAAGCCATAAATGTTCTATTATCTGATATATATTTTATTTTTTATACGTTCGAAATTACTTTTTGAAAGTAAATTGAAATGATTTTATTGAGCGCCAAACAGTTTCTTAAAAGCTGTTAATATTATAGACTATAGAACACCATTAGCATGACCATCTACAATCTATAGAATGACTCTTACTCAAGGTCCAACGAAGTCGGTTCAATAAATGCTCATCGATCAAGATAACAATCTAAATAAATCAAACTCAGTATTGAACGAACAAAGCATTAATTTATTAACAAATTTGAACTTGGAATGTAATTAACAAATTTAAATAACAAAATCTAACTTAACTAAAATGATAAATATGGCCTTTATTTAAAATAAATATGTACCATGGATTTCTGATATTGTAAAGCTTTACCTTGTCTTTCTTTCGACTCGAGTAATGTTATATTATAACCTCTAACTGGTTATTATGATCCTTGAAATATTATGTCACTTGACTGACTTTTTAAACCTCTCAAAGCTTCTTCTTCTTCTTTTCTGGATTGACGTTTGTTTATAACCTCCAATTTATTTTCAAGATTTCCTTGAAATATTTCTATCACTTGATTGACGTTTGAAATTTCTTCACCATATAAATTTGTTAACTGGATTAACAAATACTTCTAAATCTGCTTTCCGGATAATCTACTTCTTAATACTTTTAAAGTTTACTCACTTTTATATTTAATATACTTTACAAATTTTTCTTGAAATCAATATATCTGGATTGTAACCTTCAACTTATTCACCACTTTTCTTCTCTTTTCAATTTAATATTTATTCTTGGATGAATATATTTCGCAGCTCGCTGTTCAGCGGTGTGTGATCAACTGATTTGTTATTTTTAGTCGTTTCAATGGGTTAATTTCTAATATTTCAATTGTTTTTTCCTATTTTGATCTAATATTTCAAAATTTAATTTTAATTTAAAATTTAAACTATTCAGTTTTGTTTGTTCTTTACCTTAATTGAATACTGTTTTTAATTCTTTAATTTTCCTGATAAGTTTCTTATTCTACTTTTCAGGATTAAGTGAATAATTGTAATTAATCGAAATATATTGACATATTACATACACTTTCTTAAAATCTACTTATAACTACAATTAACAATTCCAATCTCAAATAAATACTAATTCATACATTTAGATGAATAGCAATAATAAACACAAAATGCTAGTAGTTAAAAACGTACTGCAGTTTTTCATACTGACAGAATACTGATACAATAAACTAAAACAAGAATTGATACGCCAACAAAGATTTAACATCATACTATTAGTCCTTTCTTTCTGCATGATGTGAAATATTATTTACAAAACACCTTTCTGCAATGATATTTGGAAATATCTGAAAACTTATAATGTCATTCAGTGTTTTGTAATCTATGGACTTACTATTTTTGAATTTATCATGCTGCAATGCAAATACTGATAAAAGTCTTTCATTCAATATTCATTTTGTTAGATTTACATTGTTTCTACGCAAAATATGATTTTCAGCCCTAAGTTTTGACATGCATGTCAGATTTTATAAAATTTACTTTTTTTGTTTTCCAATTTCATTCTAAATCATTTTAAATGAGATTGTGATTCTCTATAAGTTCATGTTTTATTATATACTATTTAGAATAACCTTGTTAAACTAAAATAACTTCATTTTATGTTTATTTAAATATTTTGTTCGTGTTCAATATCAAGTTTCATTCTCTGCATCCTACTCGCTGAGAATAAGTGAACTTGAATCAATTAAATAAACCACAGATACTCCTGCTTCTGTATGATCCGTTAAAGTAAAACTGTTATGGTTATTTTCTAAAATACATACAAATTTGTGAATTTTATTTATGATTTCAAACACGATACTTGGGTATTGTTCCACAGTGTGGATACACAGCAATATATATATATATATATATATATATATATATACAGGGTGTTTCACTTAAAAGTCCCCAGGCCATTATCTCTAAAACTAATAAAGATATTTTATTTTTGTAAATGGCAGATGATTGATACCGAAGAAAGGTTTAAATAACGGTGATTAGAATTTTTCCTCAACAGCACACAGAGATGGCGCTGCGATGCAAAACTATTTTTTGATGGCTGGAACCTTGAAACATAAGTCATGTGATTAAACAATAATTTGTGAATAATTCTGATGGTATAGAGAATTTACAAAAAACAAGCCGTTTTGGAGTTACATGAATTTCTTCCATTAATGCCAGTACACGTGAATTTTGATAAATCCCTATAATTTGTTTATTATTTATTATAGAATATTGGTTACTAAACACTTTTTTTCAAGATAAGGAAAGTGATATAATACACTATCATAAAATTATGTTTACCACTTCCGGCCAAACCGGAACTAACATGATGAACCAATATCCATATGTTCCTACATATTACATTTTTTTTCTAATAACGTTTCTAATAAAAGGGCTCCCAAAACTTAAAGTAAGTAAGACAACAAAGAAAATACACACTAATTTAGAATGGGCTAAATTTATATTAACAATTCAGTAAAGAACGTAAACAAAAGTTTTATAAACAAACATTTAAAAACTATCGAAATATTATTAAAAATGAAATTAAACTAATTTCTTTCTTATTAGTAGGTACTTATTATATTAAATGTTCAAAATTTCTCCCTTCTTCATGAATACACATATTGTACCGTTTCAGTAACTCTTCATTGCAAACTTTTTGTAATGTATGTCTATTTATAGCAGCAACACTTGCATATATTTTATTATACAAATCGACCATATCCTCAGTGGGTTCAATGTACACTACACTTTTTAAATACCCCCAAAGGTAAAAATCTAATGGAGTCAAGTCAGGTGATCGTGCTGGCCATCTGACTACTCCATTAGTACCAATCCATCTATGAGGGTACATTTCATTAAGACAATCTTTGACTAGTACTAAGTTATGGGGTGGTGCACCATCTTGGTGAAACCAAATATTCTCCTGGTTATGAGGGATAGTCTCTAATAATCCTGGCAATACATTTCTCAAAAATATCTCATATTTTCTTCCATTTAAAGTCCCATGGAATAGATATGGTCCAATAATATATGAATTTAATATTCCACACCACACGTTAACTCCAAAAGTTACCTGATTTCGGGTCATTCTCATCCATCTAGGATTATTTTGTGACCAGTATCGGCAGTTATGCTTACTCACAACTCCGTTGTTGTGAAAACGGCTTTCATAGCTCCAGAGCACATTTTTTAAAAAATTTGGGCATTCTTCAGAAAGAACTGAAAATTCAGCTAGAAAATGTAATCTTCGTTCATAATCACCAGGCCTTAAATGATGGATCAATTTTAATTTGTATGGATGGTATTTATTTGATTTTAATATTCTATGGCACGAAGATATCGACAGATTAGTTTCCGATGCCAATTTCCGGAGAGAACATTGAGGATTGTTGACAACACTATTTAACACCAAGGCTGTATTTTCATCGTTTCTAACTGGCCTATTTCTGTTACGAATAGTTTTCTTAAAACTACCCCAGTTTCTTAAATTTTTAAACAGCATGATAAATGTTTTTTTATCGGGTGTAGGTCTATTTGGAAATCGTAAACAAAACAATCGTTTTGCTTGTCGGGAATTTCTTTTGCATTCACCGTATATTAAAATCATATTTAACTTATCTTCATTGGTGTATCTAACCATTTTTTAAATTTATTTTTTTTTATTGCCTTATTTGGATTAATTTGCTTTGAATTGTTTCTAAGTACACTATTTCTGTTTGAAACTATGATTGAAATGCACCAACTACAAACTTTGTTTAATAACTGTCAAACTTAAAAGTAAATAAAAAATTAAGTAGATTTTTCATTACCATTCTAAATTAGTGTGTATTTTCTTTGTTGTCTTACTTACTTTAAGTTTTGGGAGCCGTTTTATTAGAAGCGTTATTAGAAAAAAAAATGTAATATGTAGGAACATATGGATATTGGTTCATCATGTTAGTTCCGGTTTGGCCGGAAGTGGTAAACATAATTTTATGATAGTGTATTATATCACTTTCCTTATCTTGAAAAAAAGTGTTTGGTAACCAATATTGTCAAGAGCAGAAAATTCTCATTCATGTTTTAAATAACTTATATTAAAAATTCCAAATCTTTCATTCATATTTTAGAAATAATTTATATTAAAAGAAACAAATCTAAATATCACTTTGTATATTCAATCAGTATAAAATTATTTGCTTATTCTAAACATAAATTGAAATATAAAACACCAACTATTACAAATAACAAATAATTGCTGACTATTTAGAATAGTTCGAACAGCGAATAGGATTTTATAATTGAGGAAAGGCAATTCAGCAATATTGCAAAGACTGCACTATTGCTATGCCTATGAACTTTAGGGCATTCGATTTTTAGTCTTGGTGAGGTGCAGTAGTGAGATATCTCTTTCACAAATGGGTCCCAAACAACTATGTATAATGTAAGTACAACTTTGTTAAATTTCATTCACCACCTTTATATTATTACTAGTTAAAAATAAATGTTTTATTTTTCTAAATCACTATTTTTCTACCCTCTGATGCTACACCCCTAGTTCGTATGTGGTTTTGGCAAACCATGTATGCAACATATGGTGGAGGTGCCGGATTTTGCTGGATAAATTCTTCATAATTTATCAACTTTTTTAATTTTTTTTGAGTCAATGTTTGTTTAAAATTTAGTGTGTGCATGGGGTTATTGTACTTTTTTTCGTGAACAAGTACGGGTTGTTATATTGCTATCAGTACATATAACTTCACAAGCACGTTCTCAAAATAGAGTCTGAGGACCTATTGAAAATTTGTACAATAACTCGGGTGAATTGACGACTGTAAAACTAAATTTAATGAGAAAACAGGGGTAGCACAGCCGGTAAAAAATAACAAAACTAGAGTCTTGAAAATAGAAGTTACAATTATCAGTTAATTTTATTATTAATTTTTTAAAGTAAAAGTTTGAGGTGTCATTCAAAACTAGTGACAACACAATATAAAGGAGGTTGTACAATATTTTGTTTTTGCTTCACTAAATTATTACAGGACAAAAATTGTTTCCAAATATCTGAAGCCAGGAATGCCATAGAAGTATATCGAGTTTTGCAGATTTAATTTTTTCTTACAGGTTGGCTTGATTTCTTTTCTTTCAGGTGCTTATATAACTCGTATTACAGCATTTAATTTTTCTTTTACAGCATCTAATTATTTCTACATTTAATTTTTTTTTTTATATATGTTGTGATAAATTTTGTGGAGGTTAGTGTAGGGCTCCGTGTGACTTCAAAGAAACGCTCTTAGGAGAAAATTGCGGTCATATGAGTGGTTCCGAGAAAAAAACAGTTACCCGGTCTGCTTTGAAGCTGCAGGTAAAAGAGAATCAGATTCCTGCGAACTTTAAACCACAGCACAGGAGCACCGAGGTACTTGGCAGTCCTAAGTTAGAGACAGACCCATTTGCACGTTCTCCCAAAGTAAGCAGATCACCAGACAGACATAGACTACTAGCAACCACAACTGATAGCGATAGTGAAGATAATAGGCCCACTGCATCAACAAGGTCAAAATTAGACAGATTAACGAAGCCAACAAGTTCTGAGCGGACAGAAGAACGGCAAAAGGATATCCCGAGTGATACACCAGTGAGCGCACACAGAGAGGAAGCTAATAACCCAGGAACTCTAGAGAGACAGGAGAAGAATCAAAATATTGAAAGAGTTACAGCAGAAAGTAACGGTCCGTCTCCAACAAGAAACTCAGCTACGATGGACGTCACAATTTCGGAAAGCATGGCCACACCAAAAACACCAGCCGTCCCAAAATTCCTGTGTCCTCCAACGTTTGACCCATGTACGGGAAATGTTGTTAATTTTGTAAAAAATTATGAACGGACCGCAGTAGCAAATAGTTGGGACAATAACCTGAAAATAACATATTTGGGCACGTTCTTGGAAGGGGCAGCACATTTATGGTTTAACCGCTACACATCGGACGCTATTAATTACAACAAGAAATGGGCAGATGTCAAGGACGATTTGCTAAAAGAATTTGGTGGTAGTGATGTGAAAAGGCTACTGGAGAAAAAATTGTATGAAACGAAACAACGCCCTAACCAGTCTATTAGAGCCTACTTCTTCGAGCTCCAGACCATATTTGCAGATTACGATCCGGCATTCAAAGTAGAGGAATTTAAAAAATTCTTCGAAAATGGAATGAACAAGGATATATATAGGAGCTATAGGCTAATTCTGGAGGATGATTTGGACTGGGATAAATTCAAAAAAATTATAAGGAAGCTCGAAGACATCTCCACACCCGGTGAAGAGCGTATTTCATTAGATTCACTAAGAATTAGTGAAAACAATAATTGTCACCACTGCCACCACATATGCGGCCAACGAAACGAAGGTCAACACAATGACGGAAATGAGAGACAACAAGCGGCACCACAAACAAGTGGCAGGAACAGGTACTTTCAAAACAACAATAATTATCAAAGAAACGCTACAGGCAGATATCAAGGCAATTGGGGCAGATCAGGACCATCTACAGGTCGCAGGTACGAATCAGGTCAACGGAACCAGGGAGGTCAACATGGCAATAGTAGGAACAACACACGTCAGCAAAGATTTCCCCCCAATACCATGAATCACGACGGAAGACCAAGGTGCTTCCAGTGCAATCGAGTGGGCCATTTTGCCATTTCATGTCCTGGAAATAGACGCCAACACCCAAACGCCAACGGACGACGAGAGTAAGCCCCAGCGTCGTCCTTGCCAATAAAGGGGCCACTCCTAGCATATACAATTACGATATAATAACTGTTCCTTGCTACGTAAATGGGTACAAGGTGAGAGCCATCCTGGATACGGGGGCCGAAAAAAATGTTATTACTTCCAACATTCTAAGGTACTTTAAGAGGACCCAGAATAGAAACTTAATTGTAGCTGGAGGAGGAAGAATACCCATACTAGGAGATACCAAATTCAAGCTTGGTATAGGGGGACTCAACATAACCTGTAGAGCGAATGTCATCGACAGTTTACCGTATCCACTACTACTCGGGATGGAATTTCTCAAAAGCTGTGGGGCGATAATAAATCTTATAGAAGGAGTGATAACATTATCTGTTGGTAACAAGTCTACAAAAGTTTACCTAAACAGTGCTCGAAAAATGGAAGTACCATTCCACCAAAGTAACACCATTACAAGGGAAAAGACGGCAAAGGAACAATCGACAAATGGAAGGAAAGAAAAACCAAGGCGAAAGATAGGTAACGTAAAGCAACCACACTCAGAAGCTAAGCGAAATGAAGGAAATAGATATGCTCCTAGATCCACACCACTGAAAGAATCTACGTCAGGCGAGTCAAGAATTCTAAATAGTTCTAATAAAAACAACAAGAGGGTCACACAAAAAATTAGTGAGAAGCAGAAGATAAGGAGAGAATTTGAGGAGTTCTTAAAGTCAAACTGGGACTATGAAAGCGTCATATCCAAAGCAATGATAGAGGAAAAGACGCAGAACCTGTTTTCAACCGATAATTCTTACGCTTTGGCTCACTGTGTATCTGCCGACCTGAAAATGAGCAAGGGAATTGCCAAAGCATTCAAGAAAAGATTTGGGGGTGTGAAGGAATTAAGGAAGAAAAAACCAGTAGTGGGACAAGCCTTAACAATAAATCAAAATGGGAGAACTATATATTATCTAATCACTAAGCGATTTTTCTGGCAAAAACCAACACTGCTAGCAGTCTGGAACTCACTGATGGATATGAGAACACATATGCTGAAAAACAACGTGAAACGACTAGCCATGCTAAGAATAGGCTGCGGCCTAGATAAACTAGACTGGACCGTGGTGAAAAATATGATTGGACATATTTTTCATAACATGGAAGTAGATTTGGTTATTTGCAATTTACCTTTTAAAGAACAAGAGGTTTTACATCAGACACCGATTATTCACCTTAATTATACTCAAGGCTATAAAGAAGAAGAGCACATGTACCGTCCACGTAAAGCTCAAATGGAAGAAGATATCGTCTTGGAACCACAAATCCCCAAAACAATATTAATAAAAATGAGTAACCCTCTAAATGAGGCAGACCTAGAGCACGCGGAATTCTATGAAAATGAGAATTTCCTAGTGCCCAGGAGATTGTTATGCATGGAACCAACAATAGTCTCTAATGAGAAAATTTCCATTAAAATTATGAATAAGGGACATAATGAAATTAAAATATTTAGGAACTCCACAATTGGATTTATAGTTTGCAACCCAACCATTGAAGAAGATGCCCTACTTCTGTACATCGAAAATGTCCAGGACTCTGACGACTCTGTCACAATCAAAGATCATAACCTGGAACACTTGGAACGAGGGAAATTTAAAAATAATTTGGAAAAGCTACTCACCAAATATAACGACGTCTTTTCAAAATCCACTAAAACTATGGGACTTACGAACCTAACCGAACACAAGATTGACGTTGGCAATGCAGACCCAATTAAATGTAGACCCTACAGGGTCTCACAAAAAGAACGTGAGGTCATCGATAGGCAAATAAAGGAGATGCTGGAAAGCGATGTAATAAGGCCCTGCCATTCCCCGTGGTCAAGTCCAGTGGTTCTTGTTAAAAAGAAGGATGGTGAAACAAGATTTTGTGTGGACTATAGAAAATTAAACAATGTTACGAAAAAATCCACATATCCCATCCCCAACATAGATGATATCCTAACTTACCTAGGGGATTCAAAATATTTTACTACACTGGACATGTTCAGTGGATATTGGCAGGTAAAAATCGAAGAAAAATCGAAACAATACACAGCGTTCGTAGCTCAGGGACATGGGTCATATGAATTCAATGTTTTAAGTTTTGGTTTATGCAATGCCCCCGCTACTTTCCAAGAGTTGGCCGACAAAGTATTCAATGGAATGAAGTGGAAAGATGTCCTAATCTACCTCGACGACATAATTGTGTTTTCAAATACACTAGAGGAACATCTCCTAAAATTAGAAAAGGTCTTTCAACGCCTTAGGCAAGCTGGTTTAACGCTAAAACCCAGCAAATGCGTGTATGTCAAAACGGAAGTGAAAATCTTAGGACACATAGTAAGCAGCAACGGAGTAGCTCCAGATGAAGAAAAATTAATGGCTATTAAGAATTTCCCGGAACCAAAGTCGGTAAAGAATGTACAGAGCTTTATCGGTCTGTGTAATTATTACAGAAAATTTATAAAGAATTTTTCCATAATAGCTAGACCCTTACATCTGGTTGCAAAAAAGGATAGTGGATTCATCTGGGAAAAGTCACAGCAGGAGGCTTTCGAGACATTAAAGGAAAAACTATTGTCAGCACCAGTTCTACAGCACTTTAATCCAAACAAAGGCTGCGAACTCAGAGTAGATGGTAGCACAGTAGGAATTGGTGGAATACTTCTGCAAGAAGATGAAAACGGACAAGCCCACCCCATCGCCTATATTAGCAGAAGCCTTTCTAAAGCCGAGAAGAATTATACCATTACGGAACTAGAAGGATTAGCTGCTATCTGGGCCTTAGGCTACCTGAGGCATCTAATTTACGGGAGGCCTGTAAAAATTGTCAGCGATCACCATGCCTTGTGCTGGATTAGGTCATTAAAAGACCCAACAGGCAGGCTAGCACGATGGTCACTGAGGCTGTCGGAGTTCGACTACACCATTGTGCATAAAAATGGCGCTGCACATGCAGACGCCGATTCGTTGTCACGGAACCCCGTCCTCAAAGCTGATGAAAGCTTGGAAAATATAGATGACATACCCACTTTCCTTCTCCTGCCTGAAGATGTATCCAAAGAACAGCGATCAGATCCTTCGCTGAAAGAATTAATCGCCGCAGTGGAAGATCCAAGGTCTGCTCCGATTGGTATAGCAAGACGAGCAAAGAATTTTCGGATTGTCAATGGGGTCCTCTATAAGGTCAATCCTTTAGCAGAAGGGCGTGAAAATTTACTGGTCATCCCTAGACATCTACGAGAGGAAATCTTGTATTCCCACCATTCAGAGCCCCTCGCAGGCCATCTAGGCATAGCTAAAACACTGCATAAAATTAAAACCAGATACTACTGGGAGAACCTGCAAAAGGATGTGGAAAAATTCGTAAAGGGTTGTCCAGACTGCCAAGCCAGGAAGGGTGCACAAAACAAGAAACCTGTTGGGCTGCTGCAGCCAATATCAGTGGGGACACCATTCGAAAGAGTAGGGATTGATATCCTAGGTCCATTTCGACGGAGTCGAAATGGCAAAACAGTAATAGTAGTAGCAACCGATTATGCGACCCGTTGGGTAGAAACGGAGGCTTTACCCTCAGGGAAGGCCAAGCCAGTGGCGAAATTTATCTTGGAAAAAATTATTGCACGACATGGATCCCCAAGATACCTACTTAGCGATCGAGGAAAAACCTTTCGGTCTGAACTAGTAAGAGAGTTGGTAAAATGCATGGGAACGTATAATCAATATACGACAGCGTACCACCCCAGTTGCAACGGGTTAACCGAGAGGTTTAACAAAACGTTAGCGAATATGTTGTCAATGTATACGAACACACAACATACGGACTGGGACGAGTATCTTCCCCACGTAACTTTTGCTTATAATACAACTCGACAGGACACCACTCAATTTTCCCCGTTTATGTTGGTCTATGCTAGAGAGGCAATACAGCCGACAGAAGCCAACTTGCTGGAGACATGCAATACTACGGATGCTTGCCAGATGAGAGAGCGAGCCTTGGCTGTGAGAAACCAGGCCGTAGAAAATATCAAAAAAAGGCAGGGAGCCGATAAAATACGATATGACAGCAAGCATCGGCACCTGGAATTCGAGAAGGGGGACCAAGTGAAGGTTTTCACCCCAGTACGAAAAGTAGGAAGGAGCGAGAAGCTGCTACTTCGTTGGTTTGGGCCGTACTATATAGTAAAGAAGAAAAGCGATGTAGACTATCTTGTGCAGAAGGGCCCAACCAAGAAGTCCAAGTCGGAAGTGGTACATGTCAGTCGGATCCTACCTTACCATGACCCTTGGACTCCAATTCCGGTGCCAATGAGGGACAAAAAGTAAAAAGTTTTTTTATTATAATTTTCCAATTAAACATTTAAGTTAGGTATAGAGGTGTAAAAGATTAATAGGTACTAATGAAGTTTTTTTTATGAAAATAGGTTAACCATAATCGGGATGTGCAAATTCCATGATGGGGGCGCGCACCACATGGAGGTCACGGCAGGAGGATTTTGGAGGACGCTGCCGTCCACTGTGACATATGAAGCTACGATTCCGTTACTCTACGAAACTGCATGGATAGAGAAAGAGGTAAGAGGGAGTTCAGCATTTAAGGGGGCCTGCCAAAATCTCAGCAATAAGAACCCACAGTGTGTAATTTTGAATGGCTTAAATCAGCTAAAAGTTAATTTTGAAAATGAATTTAACTCGCTCGCTCGTAGCTGGAGTCCGTCATATTTAAAAAATTGCTCCGAGCCAACAAGGCGCAGTAGAAGGGCACTTGATTTTTTGGGAGAAGGGTTATCGTGGTGTTGTGGGGTGGCTACCCAACAAAAGTTAGATTCCTTGACGATGAGCGAACAAAATTTAAAATTACAATTGTCCAAATTAACAAGCGGGATTTCAGAAACTTTTTCAGCCATATCTCAAAATTCCAAAAAATTTTTAGAGTTCGAGAAATCTATTAGTAATACGTTCAAATCTACGGAAGATAGGATTCACAAATTAGAATCCTATACCGAACAGGTAATGAATAACGTTAAAGAATTTGAAAAAGAAGAAAGTTATTTCCTTTTGTCCGTATTAAATAATCAGTTTACAAATTTGCGGCATATTATAGAAATTACACGGGCAATCAAACGTCAAGGGGTTATAAATTCGTGTAGGCAACACCAGATTGCTATTTCGGTTCTGGACCCAGCTGTGTTACGACATGATTTGGAAAAATTGGAGGGCGATTTAGTGAGGTTAGGACAAAGTTTGGCCATCCCACTTCATGATTTATCGAAGTTATACCAAGTCCCTATATGTGACTGTGGTTTTAACGAAGATAAACTCCACATTAACATTCGTATTCCTATCACAAAAGAGAAACAAACATGGGAGTTGTTTGAGCTTATAACAACCCCATTTGCTTGGGAAAATCAAACTTGCATAATACAACATGAACCACTATTTTTAGCAGTCTCAAGATCCCCTCTAAGTTCCAAATCACACGTAAGGCAAATATCAGGGTCAGGGTTGAGACACTGTCAGCCATTTAACGATCGATTATGTTACTTGCCACGGTTCTCAGCAGACATGATGCAAGGACCAGCATGTGCCAAAAAATTGTATAATGGAGCTTCTGTTGAGGAAATAAGTCACCACTGCCCAATGAGCTGCCATAAGTCAATCACCACGGTTGTTTCCGAGATTGCCGAGGAGACTTACGTCATCACTCACCCTAAAAATGAAACAAAATTAGTATGTCAAAATTTAACCCAAGCATTAGATAAGTCAGCCTACGTAATGCCAGGCTCAATCAAAGTATATTTACCATGTCAGTGTGAGTTATCCATGGAAGGGGAAATTTTAATTCCAAAGAGATTTCCATGCCTCGAGTCATTACCATTGGAGTCCACTGTGACCCATATAATCCCAGCAGCCTGGTCCACATTGAAATCTTTCGTCCTAAAGCCATATAATCAGGATAACTTGCCGAAATTCCTAAAACCAGAAGATGGCCTTAACAAAAATTGGACGTTAGAAATTCCTCACCTTAATCTAACATCCCCGAAAGCAAACATAAAAGATATTTTGGGCAGTGTTGACGCGAAAGTTAGGTTTTCATATGCAGACATGTATGGTCAACATGGAGACACGCTATTCTTTATATGGAATTGCATTTTATCGATAGGCCTATGTTACATGTTTTTCGGTAGGCGGCATAACTTAGCAGTTATACCTACTCTAGCAGCCCCAGCACGAGGCGAGAGCGAGGGACGTATCGAACACGATCTTTTTTTTGTATTGTTATGCGTGGGACTTATCCTGTTTGTTGTTTACTTTGCAATAAAAATGTTTTTATTGGTGAGACACGGCAAGGCAAAGGCGAGAGAAAATCCAATACCAGCAAAGAGGCGAGCACCTCCCCTCAGTGAACCCCTTCCCTCAGGAAATAAATTCCTACTTCAACTAACCAGTAACGTGGACCTCAATTCAATTGAACCAGGGCATAGCGTAGAATGTGTCCTGCAGGGAATCGAGGATCCCCCATTTGAAGGCACTAGTGACGAGTCGGGTGTGTAAAATTTTTTTTTTTTTTTGGCCCTTTTAAATTGGATCAGAGCAGTCGATCAGGTCATGAAGTGAGGTTGCTAGGCGATTTAAGCTAGTGGCTAATTCGAGGTCACTAGATAAATGGCAGAGCAAATAGCCGATTACCTGACACCGCCCTTATCCAAACAAAATTAATATTGATAATACAACCAGACATGTCGACCCACAATACACTGAAGTTAAACCACCCACCGTGCACTAAAGGGAGCCTATTATAAATGGTTAAAGCTGTAGCAAACATTGAAGTAAGGAAAGTTAAGACTTCGAGCAGTAAAAGTAAAATTTAAGAAATATGCTTAATCTAATATTTTTTTTATTTAAACCAAAAAATAGTTTTATTATTTCTGAGAGAAGTTATTTAATAAACAATTTTTAAATGGGGCAATAAACATAAAACTAAACCCATAAAGACAATTTGGAAATCTATTTAGGTGGCTAACTTCATTCTTAGCTAAATTTTTCGACCGAAATGTCTATTCGGCTCGATAATAGGTGGCAGTACTATAATATTATAATATGTATAGACGTTTTTTTAATAAAACTTAGATTTCCAGCCCAATGAAAAATTTTCACATTTAGTGTTATATCAAAGATGGGCCAAAAGTCAATATTTCTAGAAGATTTTTTTTTTTTCATAACTTAGGCCATTGTGACCTAGTGGGCTTGATAGCACAAAAGTTAAGAAAATAATAATAACACATTAGATCATGTATATGGCTGTATATTGCAGTCAATTTTTTCTCTCAATTTTTGGTGGCCCGCAGATCACCTACGTCTAAAACGTAGGACCGTAGGTATCAAAGATGATATCCTTAACTCGTGTAAAAGTATTAAGTTATATATAATATTATTATTCATGGGAGAATATTAAACATTAGTAAAGATATAGAGGATAACAAATAGGTAATTTGATTACTTGTACTTTTTTTTAACAAAAGATTGACTATTCTTTCTATTTAAAGTTTGTCAGTAAATAAATAGAGATTGTTAGGAAGGGTAAAATAGGATAGTAAGATATTGAAACAATTGGGGCTGCAACAAGAAAAACAGGGGTCATTAGGTAATAGAAAAGCAACGAATCAAAGGGTTAGGGTCAACTCTTACATTTAGAATAGGAATTAGAGGCCAGATATTTTAGAAGGTATTTCGTTATGTGACACTACATTCAAAATTTGTAGTTTTATCAGGAGAATTAAATATTAAAATCGAAAAATTGTCATTTATATTTATTTTTCATACTCATGCGTTACCATAACCTAAAAAATATCCGACCTCTCTTAATAAACTAGACATTAGGTAATATGTAGATACTTACAGTTTTCTGTTTCGATTTTTATTTCTTTTTCATGTATGCCGAGCACACCCATGGAGGGCAAATGGCACGAGTTGGGTTCCCCAGAGCAAACGACAAGAGACGACACCCAGGCAAAATGGAGCACTACGGCTTACCAGGATGAGTACATGCTGTGACATTCACGAACCATTCTGTAACCTTATGGGGCCAGGCATTTATTATCAACACCCTTGTATGAACATTTCTGTGTGAAGAGATTCAACATACTACCAGCATCAAACAAGCTGCCAACATCTTTGTTTCCACGCCTAAAAAACAAAGGATACGATGAACCACACAAACAACAGGAGGCTAATAACAAAAAACCTACCTTAATTAACAGTGTTTCCTCTACTTATTAAGGGAACAACGCTAAAAATATCACACAGACGCTGATGTCTCCCACAATTTTGTAAATCTGCTTCGTCAACAAGTCCAAGTATGGTGGATCCAAGGGGAAATGTTCCAAATAGCACAAATTCAACATTAATCGCCGCCCACAGGAATGCCACATTTGCAATTTACGAATTCACGGAAAAACTGTAACTGTAATCCGTAACTAAGGTTATGTTATGTTCGTGTGTCCCATTTGCCGTTTGACAGTTTAAGCGTATCGACCGTAAGCCAGTGCCGACTTAGCCCACAGACATTAGTGCCGGATCCAGCCCAAAGACAACTTCATGTGTGCTCGAGGAAAATTTTGTATTTTTTTGTTTTGTTTTGTGTAAAAATGTTAATGTAGTTAATAATATAATTTGTATTCGTAAGGCTAGATGACAATTTTCTTGTTGCAGATTAGGTTACTAATTTTTTTTTTCCTTTTTTCATTGTTTTTCAAGATTGTAACTGTATGTATTATCAAATAGGGCAGTTTTAGAGACATTCAACTTTTTTAATGATTGGTAGTTATTAGATTTTTTTTTTGTTTGTTTTTCAGTCAAAACAAATTTTAAGTGAACTTGTTCGTCCATTTAGGAACCCATTATTCAAAAGCTGGGGTCCAGCTTTCGCGAGGTGAGAGAGATATGTCAAGAGCAGAAAATTCTCATTCATGTTTTAAATAACTTATATTAAAAATTCCAAATCTTTCATTCATATTTTAGAAATAATTTATATTAAAAGAAACAAATCTAAATATCACTTTGTATATTCAATCAGTATAAAATTATTTGCTTATTCTAAACATAAATTGAAATATAAAACACCTACAACAACTATTACAAATAACAAATAATTGCTGACTATTTAGAATAGTTCGAACAGCGAATAGGATTTTATAATTGAGGAAAGGCAATTCAGCAATATTGCAAAGACTGCACTATTGCTATGCCTATGAACTTTAGGGCATTCGATTTTTAGTCTTGGTGAGGTGCAGTAGTGAGATATCTCTTTCACAAATGGGTCCCAAACAACTATGTATAATGTAAGTACAACTTTGTTAAATTTCATTCACCACCTTTATATTATTACTAGTTAAAAATAAATGTTTTATTTTTCTAAATCACTATTTTTCTACCCTCTGATGCTACACCCCTAGTTCGTATGTGGTTTTGGCAAACCATGTATGCAACAATATTCTATAATAAATAATAAATAAATTATAGGGATTTATCAAAATTCACGTGTACTGGCATTAATGAAAGAAACTCATGTAACTCCAAAACGGCTTGTTTTTTGTAAATTATTCACAAATTATTGTTTAAGCACGTGACTTATGTTTCAAGGTTCCAGCCATCAAAAAATAGTTTTGCATCGCAGCGCCATCTCTGTGTGCTGTTGAGGAAAAATTCTAATCACCGTTATTTAAACCTTTCTTTGGTGTCAATCATCTGCCATTTACAAAAATAAAATATATTTATTAATTTTAGAGTTAATGGCCTGGGGACTTCTAACTGAAACACCCTGTATACATATATTTTTTTTTAAGTTTCCTTCATATAGTACACCCCTGACGCTTTGTCAGTTGAATTTTTTTAAATATAAGGAAAGTATATTCCATTATGTAATATATTATCGTCGTTTGGTTGAGGAAACTCAACATTCCTGATACGTCAGTCGAACATATCTATTATTTTGTATATGTTTTTTAAGTTTCCTTCATATAACACACCCCTGACGCTTTGTCAGTTGAATTTTTTTAAATATAAGGAAAGTATATTCTATTATCTAATATATTACCGTCGTTTGGTTCAGGAAACTCAACGTTCCTAATACGTCAGTCGAACATATCTATTATTTTGTATGTATTTTGTAAGTTTCCTTCATATAGCACACCCCTGACGCTTTGTCAGTTGATTTTTTTTAAATATAAGGAAAGTATATTCTATTATCTAATATATTCTCGTCGTTTGGTTGAGGAAACTCAACGTTCCTAATACGTAAATCGAACATATCTATTATTTTTCCGGATTCATTATATTTAATGGTTATATCTAAAAAGTTTATGCTTTTTTCTTTTTCAATTTCGGTGGTGAATTGCAATCGTGGATGAAAACTATTGAAATTGTTAACAGTATATTCTATTTAATTTTTTGGTAAACAGATAATACAGTAATCTACATATCTTTTGTAAAATATAGGTTTATAATTTAATGATTTTAATATCTCACATTCTAATTTTTCCATAACTAAGTTTGCAATGGTGGCCGATATGGGTGAACCCATAGCAGTTCCGAAAATTTAAGAGTAAAATTGGTTATTATATGTAAAATATGTAGAATTTAGACATAGTGTAATGGCACTAATAAATTCGTTTTCAGTAATGGATGTATGTTTATTAATTTCAGACCATTTGTTTTTTATACATTTTATTACAAGTTCTGTCGGTATGTTAGTATATAGTGAAGTGACATCAAGTGAAATTATACAATGGTCTTTAGGCACTATCTGTTTTTTTTTATAAAATCGCAAAATTGCCAGGAGTCTTTTACATAATATTCTGTTTTTCCCAAAACATTACTTACTATATTAGATAAAAATTGTGAAAGGTTGTATGTGGGACTGTCTTTACATCTTTCCATCAAGTCCGCAAGATAATTATTAAAATATCATATTTCAGACTACCAGCCATTAGAGAAAACTTCATATCTAACATCCATAAATTAAATAAACTGTACCAATAGTGACATAACACAGACCAGAAAGCAGGCAATACTTTTGTTCAACATTTAGTTGCATTAAAACTTTCAACAGAAATAAACGTAAAATGTTAATATAGTCTAAACAAAAAATTTCTTCAATTGTAAGTAATGAAATTAAAATTGTAAAATAACATAAAATAATCGTAAGTTAATATAAATATTGTAGTTTTTCCTCTGACAATGGTTAATAAAACCGAAACGTAAGAAAATATAAGAATTTTAATTTAAAGATGTCATCAAAGATATCAACGGCCAAGAAAATACAAATATTTACTTATATATTGAAATTTATTAAGGAATTCATAATAGATTTTCCTAGAAAGATATTGTTCATAAATAATCGTAATACTGACCCCTACCTAATACCGATGCCTATATTTTAATTTCTCACTTAACACACAAAATGGAAAAAATATATTTTTATAAGGTATAAGATAAATATATTTATTCATCAAACCTTCACCACTGTTTATGTTGTTTTCAATATAGAGCACTATCAATTACCTATATAGTTAACTGAATAAACTCCATACTTGACTCAGGTATATCTTCTTTGCTGTTAAGTAGGTACATTTTTGCTTGATATTTATGTAATTCAGTACAATCACAACAGCACTTAAATGTCATAAAAATCACACTATGTGCATCCCGCATGATAAATTTTAAAATATGAGCGAACACTGTTTCCTCGGATAGTAATCGAGATTAAATTAGTGAAATTAATAACATGCTAATATTTAATTTTCTCATGAGATCAAAAGAGAAATTTGGTGTTTTCGATGGTGATTAGTTTATTATGTGCCTACCTAATAATTAGTAAGGTACGTTAGATACCAACATAAACAAATCAGCATCGAAAATTACAAATATCTTTTTTAATCTCGTGAAAAAACTAAATTTTAGGATATCATTAATTTCACTAATTTAATCTCAGTTACCTTTCAGAGAAACAATGTTCATTTACAATACTTTATCCTAAATTTATTGTCGGTATAAAAAGTGACGGGATCTTTGTTCTTTACCGCACTATCAATGTGCGCCGACATTTTTTATACCCAGAAGAAGTCAGAGGTAAACCATACTTTAAAACTTATCACATCGTAGGTATGTACAATATTGTCTGATTTTTAAGTGATATTAAGTTCTGTTCTGATTTTAATACATTACATAAATAAAAAGTAAATAAAAATGTGCATAATATAAAGGAAGATGTACCTACTGAACACAGTGTGCTAACCTACCTAGGCATGTGGAGCACCTCATGGGTAGTTAATTACATTAATACATAATTTTTACAGGGGTGTTTCCATAAAATACTGTCTACGTTAATTTTATCATAAATTATTATATTGTATACTCCTTCATGAAATGTAGTATTTACCCATTTGAGAGGTTTTTGAAGCCAGCGGGAGTTAGATTTTCAATAAAAAAATCACTAACCAAATGTATTTGTTTATTTTTGACAAAAAAAACACAGTAAGCCTCGAAAATTTACCTAACTATATAATCTCTAAATTTTTGTCATAAAGTGAAGGGTTTTGATGGTATATATTTAGCAAAAATCTCTTCGGGTAATAAACATTTTTTTAGAGTGGTTTCTTTCAAAATTGGTCACTCTTATTGATAATAAATTTGTTATATAGTAACGTTAATTTTAAATATAATTTTAATCCCCAAGTATTAAGGAAAATTGTCTTTTTCCTTAATACTCCAGGAAAATAAGACAAAATATGGGGCAAACCTCGGAATGGGAGGGAATAAGCTGTAAATTTGTACAAACCCTTTGCTTTGGCATTCTGAAGACTGGTAGAAAAGTCTCATATAATCTCTTGTCTGCGTCGGGGGATATTCAAGGTCAAAGGTCATGAAAATCTGTTTTTGATAATTGTCTTGTTTCCTGTGCGAAATACGTACGTCATTTACAACTTATAGATTGTAAAATTATCAACAATTGTTGTTTCAAGCATTTGTTCGTATCGTCAACCATTCTCGAGATGTTCCATTTGAAATAAAAGTTTTTGAGGTTTGAATTCGACAAAATGTAACGTGAAAATAGAACACTTGGTATGTTATTATGGAATTTATTTTTATTGGTGGGACTAGCTCATCTTTTGTTCTTTCTTCGTGCTAAAAAGAAAATAAGGATCCTCTACACGAAGAAAGTTATAGCGGTTACCTATACAAACCGTTGCACCTATCAATTTTTTTAATAAAATGTCAAATATATCCAAAATTCTTGGTATAGGGTGTGCTACATGTTTCGACTCAGAATTTCATGATCATTTCGAAGTCGAAAATATATAGGGTGTTCCATTTAAAATAAGTAAATATCCGCGCTGTATCTCGAGAATGGTTGATATGAAAAAATGCTTGAAATGAAAATTGTAGATAATGTAATGATTTACAAGTTTTAAAATAACATTAAATGACGTATTGCATAGAAAACGAGACAATTGCGAAAAACCAATTTTCGAGACCTTTGACCTTGAATATCTCGCGCGCGATGCAGACACGAGATTATATGAGACTTTTCTACCAGCCTTCAGAATGCCAAAACAAAGCTTCATATAAAACAGCTTATTCCCTCCCATTCCGAGGTGGAATCCTTATTTTCTTGGAGTATAACTTGTAACATATTTTAATACCTGAATATTAAAACGTGTTACATCGGTGCGAACGGCAGCCGATTTTTGGTGGAGAGCATAGGTCGTGGGTTAGGATTGTCTGTGGACACTCAAAAGGGCGCCACCGGCTGTATGTTACGTAATATGATTTAAATAATTTTGCCAGCACGGAACAAAATTAAGTTACTAGCAACCATGCGATGAAATTCTCAAAACATATCTGTGATATCAAAACTCCTACTTCACTCGATGAAATCTCAAAATTTAAGCAAATATCAGGAGTACCAGTGCAAATAATAAGAACATGTAGACATTAGACATTTATTACACACATGTGAGATATACAACAATAAAAAACAAATAGTTTCCCAATTGTCCCCTGAACTTAATCTATATATGCAAAAGAAATGCAAATTATGTAATTGACCCCTTCTAAAATTATTTCTGTGACTTGACCTTTTCTTTATAGAAATGCAACTACGGCTTAAAGGATACCAACAATGAATTTTAAATTAGCAACAGCGAGTGAAAGGTTTACAATGGATTAAAATTACCGCTCATCACTAAAATATTATGTGACTAATATGATTCTATGAGCCAATTTTCACAATGCTCGCTATGTGCACTAGAATGTTAAAGAATGTTCTAAAATAATTATGTTCTACTAAAAGTACTTCATATGTGACATAATAGAAGGTAAATTAGTATCACGTGGTACCATGCGTTACTTACAGTAAAAAATCTTAAGATACTTCATCATGCTCAGTATGTAGTTGCAAAATCGTTGTGCAATTTACTCTAATAATTCACAAAAAAATCACTGAATGCAACTATAATAATTTCTATAAAATTATGTAACTGAAATGAAGCAATAAAACCTGGTTAGAGCCTTGGCGTTTTCTCTGACGACTGCAGTGTGACCTGTTACCGCTTTTCTAGATGTTCTCGACGTTGGCTGCAGCTGCGACTCCGTGTCACTCCTAAATCTCTGCCTAAATCTCGTGGAGACTGCTGCGAACAACTCTCCAACCAAAACTTCTCAAAACGTTAGCAGCACATAAAACCAAATATCTGAGTAATGGACTTCCTCCTATCACTCCTCTAAATACTGGGCCCCCTTACATAACCAAAATGACAGCACCAAACACGTGCTTATCCCAATTGTGAGCCTCTCCAAACATATATGCTTATGCCAAACATATGCTTATACCAAACACTCTGTAACAATTACAATAAATAAGAACTAAATAAGATCCCAAACTAAATAAAACAAGAGCTCACCTCATATAGAGAGTATTACATAACCTCGCGAAACACGTGGCGGTCAGATTACGACAAGCAACAGAATTCCTTCCTGGAATTTACAAAATGCTTCTGACAGGACGGTAAAGAAACCTTGGGCACATCAAATTAAATGCCTTTTCAGTATAAGCGATGTAAAACCCAAATTCTTCAACACAAAACCGGGACCGCCGCCTTCAGCTCTCTCGTCGCTGTCGAAAAATGAATCCCTCCAGTTCTCAGTGTTGCCAACTTGAGCATCTAGAGAACTCTTTGTCCAGCCAATAAAAATGCGCCAACAAAGGGCCTTGCATTTAAAAGACTGAATTACACAATTATGTAATATCTCAACTACAAGAACACATGACTCTCTAACCTCTAACTTAAAAATAATACATAAAAGAAAACACGCTTTCTTTCCTTGTTGAGAATTTCAGACATGCGACCTGCTATGCCCCTTTGAAGTACGGGTGGTTGCCTACCTCTCCACTCAAACAAATGAACTAATGGGTTAATTTATTGTATTCAACCATACATATATTGATGTAGCCTTTTCAAATGCTACAAACTGACAAATTATTAATTTAGCAAGTAAGTATTTATTAATGCAATATACAAAAAGTATTTACACAAGTCAAAAATACATGGTGATAAGGAGAGTAAATGTACAAAGAGTAGTAAAATTGTATAGTAAGAAAATGTAAACAACGAACAGATAAAATTTTCAACAAACATACATATATTTAAGTTACTTACATAAATTGAAGAAATTAGCTGCTAAATACTGTTCAATGATAAAAATGCATTTTCTACTAAAAATGACTTTATGACCGTTTTAAAACGTTTACAATCTAGTTCCCTGATATTGCACGGTAATGCGTTAAAAAACTTTATTGCATAGAACGCTGTGCCTGTCCAAGCGAAAAGGATTGTTTTTTTTTTTTAATTTATATTGTTGTTGTTGGCTGGGTTTTTGCTTATAATAGGGTCGCCTCGGGCTTAGAGAACGACTATGTTGATAGGGCTAGCAAATTTGTTGATTAATTGGGCGCCAGCTAGCTCTTGTGCCTCGGAGACATGGACTCTGCTTAGATCTGGTAGATTAAGTTATCAGGTAGGCTCTGGTATTCTTTGTTACACTGGTTCTTGTCGTAGAAATGAAACACTGAATTTATATAGAACGAACGTATAAAAGAATGTTTATTTATGATTATTTATAATTGTCGATATTTGATGGCCCTTAATTTATTAATTGAACACTTGAGGATTAAAAAAGTCTTAAAGTTTTAAAAGGCAGTCTGAGATACACGAATTTGTAGTAGTAGAATTGAGCAATTTGGTTTTACACGAAAAGTTTATTTAATTTTAAACGCGGGTGATTTATTAAACGCGGCACGGAGAAGGAGACTCGTTATTTAGTGAAGCGCGGAGAAGTTGTCGGACAAAGTAATGATGATGTACTACTTGTTTACTGCACGATCGCGCGCTCTTTATACTGTTTAGACATTCTAGAACACGGAAGTGACGTAAAATCATGACATAATGAATAACCAATAGGATTCCGAGGCCTACCTGACTTTATGCATGTATTTAGTGAGTCATGAAATGACCCTGAACGGGGCTCTATCTACTTGGAAACTGATTATGTTAATTTACGTAAATGAAATAAAAGAGAGATTCGACTCCGTACGCTGTGCACGTGAGCAAATGATGCTATGCGGGCAAGCGGCAATTCGTCCTGTAACGTTTTATTTACCCGTCACCTTGACACGCAAGCTTTCAAACGGCGGTAAACTTGGGCGCCACCTTTACAATTTTTTTCGTGGCGTAAAGGTCCCACATTAGCCTCTTAACACAGCCTGTTTCAGTAGGGCTCAGAGGAGATACGGTACGGCCGGGTATCTAGGGATAGTAGACTTCACACACACACACACACACAAACACACACACACGTACAGGTTAGCCAATGCTTGTGCGACCACCCGTATTTCACCGACAAATGTGGCCATGGAAGTTGCGACATACAGGTTGTTACGTTTTGCTAGCTTTCAATTTTGCTATTTTTTTTAATTTCATACACTCGCTCTATCTATTGCTTTTTTCAAAAAAATACTTATGTGGACTTACCCCATTAGTCGGTGCGTAGCAGGTCAAAGATATATGCGTTATGTGGACTGACCCTATTGGTCTGTGTGGAGCAGGTCATTGATAGGTATGCGTAATGTGGCCATACATACGTTTTCACACATCTTAAAATTTCGTTTAAAACAATCTATCAAAGTATGTGTATCTAGAACCTCCATAACATCCATTCGGTATTTATCTAGTATCTAGTAGATAAACTTATGTTTTAAAGAACGCAGATATTATTATAATTATTCTACAGACTACAAAAAGTTTTTTTAACCAATAATTTCTTCAGTGATGTTAGAACTCGTCGATGGACTTACTTTTATTCTCACGTTTTTAGTATTTTTTTATTATCGCATCTACTTACTTCCAACTTGTAATGTTATCATGATTTTTAATAGTACCCATACTTACTTTGTTTACTATATTCTATGCAGAATATTTTTCCGAGTAATCCTAAACAATTAATTTTAATCGTGATGGCCACGCCAGTAAAACTTAGTGACAACTTATTCCTAACTAAAATCCACTTTAATTGTAATTTTCAATTAATTGAAACAGAAAAGAAAACTATAAAAAACAACTTTTGATTCGCTACAACCTTTTCTCGTGCATTTTTTGAATATGTTATTTTAATAAGGATTTATTTTAACACGAAAAAAAACTACGGCCAAGAAAAAATCTATTCAGAGCAACTAGTCAAAAAATCTATCTGGACGATATGATTTTAGTTTCATTGAAAAGTGAAAATAAAAGTATTATAAAGGCAATTGTAGGCGCGTGGCCACCGTGTCCACATAAGGTGGATACATTTTCTATGGAAACACACATTTTATAAGATGACATCACTTTTTAACGAATTTTAGAGATGGGGTGGAACTGAATGTGGGCGTTTTCATTTTGTGGAATATTTGAGCTAAACTAATTTAATCCTCTTAATTTACAATTAGTTATCTCTACCAGTAAATGATGAAAATTAAGTTCGGCAAGACGTGATAAAATAAAAAGGAAGGTGCTATTAATCGACTTTATAGTAATTTGGAATTGTGTGGCTCTGTGTATGGCCACAGAATTCATAAGGATTACACATATCATTAGATTAACTTTCTAAATACATTTTTAACATTTTATTCCCAAATCAGAATTAAAATGTACCTTCTTTACAGTCTTTTCAACAACTAATTAATGTTTAATAATAATCTAACAGGATGAAAGTTAAATATGTGTAGGTATACTATGTGATACTCTATATCCACTACACCTGGTAATATATTTTATTTTCAGTTAACATGATTATTAATTTATACGACTTATTATTTACTGGTTTTGTACTTAGTAATTTTAAAAAATCTGCCTTTATTAAACTAACTGCATTGCACATTTCAACATTGTAGTGTCTCAGAAGAGAAACATTGCTAATTTTCGTTTGAATTGTCGGAAATTCCATGAATGATAATATATATTTAGTACTTTATAATTAAAATTAGTTAAAGCTTTGGCGTATAAAACTCCTTTATAGAAACTAAAAAAATCGATGAAATATTATTCTTGGAAACTTGTGTTGTGAGTTGAAAATTAGTAACACTAATTGAGGCAAACTATTGAAACTTCCGCCTAGTTTGTGTTCATTCGGATTCAAATTTGAGAAAGTGTATTTTTTTCTCCTGTTTTACACATTCGTGATATAGAAACACCACGTACGCCCCATCAAATAAGCGTTCATTCACCCTTAAAATATGTATGTGTGTATATCCCCATAATGCATGTAATACAATAGATAGCGAACACTTAACGCCGACCTGAGATCAGCTGATAGTGGTGTATTTGTCCACACAATGTTTCTAAAAGTTTGAGTGCGAAATAGACCTGTTAAGTCTTCAGCCTTATTGTGTATAGTGTAATAGATTGTGACGCTGACTTGAGATCAGCTGATAGTGGTGTATATGGCCACATGATGTGTCTGACCAAATAGTTCACTTCAGCCTTAAAGTGTTTTGTTTGTCAACCAAATATTATCCTTGAAAATATTGGAGAACATTTTGTGTTTTGAGTTGAATTTGCTGTTGTGTTATGTTGTGAATGGAAAAGCAGTACCTAGTATTAAATGAGTTAAACTATTTTGACACATCATGCTTGTTTTTGTATATTAACTATTGTAATTTAAAGACATGTAACAGAAAAATAAAATCTAGTCACATACAACAAGAGAGCGATGATGTAATATCTAAATGGAAAATTGAGTTTTAAAGAATTTCCTCTACTTAGCCTCCTTTAGTCCTCGTTATGACAATAAATGAGTGATGTCAAGTTGCATGAAACCGAACTTGTTAAAGTTCTTGTAGGCAGGGTCTTAGCAGTTTCCGCCTGCTTCGTAATTGGTTAGCCGTCATTTATTCCTGTGTTTGTGGCAAATCTCTTTGAGGATGAATCTGACAGTTCTAGAAATGTCCATTTATGTGGTTACAAAAATGAAAATATTTTGTTTCGTTCTGTAGTATATGCAGAATATTTGTTTTTAAATCCATAAAACCTATCTGCATATACTAGAGATTAAAACAGAATATTTGTTTTTAAATCCATAAAACCTTTTTGTTGGCATGATTCAATTGTATCTAAAGTGAAATAATAATATGTTAAGTTTTTAAGTATTTACAAACAACAATTGATTCATTTGGTATATTATATATCAAAATATATTTCCAGAGGCACTATTAGTAGCAAAGAAGGACCCTAGTTGAAATGTCACTTTGGAAATCACCACACAACAACTTATACACAGTCACCATATAATGAAAACTAAAATCAGAGTAAAAAACCGCTTTCTAAGGAATCACAATTTACACATCCAGATTTACTAGTGAAAAATGTCATTAAAAAGTTTGAGGCAAATTTCTGGACTCTTACTAGCTTGCATTACTTACTTACACTCATTTACCCATATTCCATCCTCAACCTTTTCAATGGAATCATCAAAATATAATCTAGTTCCGTATGTCGATAATATATACCAGTACCAAATTTCAAATGAATACCTCAGTTTTATTTTATTAACTTCTTTTAAAAACGAAGTGATGATGGTGGTTTAGGGGTGACAAATGTTATAAAAAAAATTGAGGCACTGGATTCTAGTGTATACATCAAATCACAAGTTTCTTGACTACTACCAGCTTGCTTTACCTATTTACCCCTATGGAGTAAGCTCAAAATATAATCTAGTTCCAAGTCTCATTATAATACATACGTGTACCTAATATTAAGTCGATGACTTAAGCCATTCTCCATAGAAAACGTGCGAACAAAAAAGTTACAGATAGACCGACAAACAGACAACATTTTTTCTTAAATATATTTAAAATCTCGACCTTTCAAGACATTCTAAATCTATTTGAACAGAAAATTTAAATTTTTTTTTTTTACGAAATTACTCTGTAGGTGCGGCATCATGCATGGCCACATAAGGTGGATACATTTTACTTCAAAATATACACTTTGTAAGATGACATGTTTTTAACGAACGAGAAACTTTAGACAAAACGTGATATACAATGAAAATTACTATTATTTTATTTAAAAATAACTTGGGACTGTGTGGCTCCGTGTCCATTACTTGGATGGGTTACCGTATCTCATTCGGCCATCCTGGTTAAGTGGTAGAGTAGGTAGTATTAGATAAACTTCGCCATTACGTAAATCTTTTTTCACCTTACCATATATTTTTTTTAACAAATCCCGTAATTTTCAAAGTTAATGCAATATTGACTTTAACTTTGTGAGAATCTATGTTCGTAAATTTATTTACCAATGATTATCATCAGCCTCAAGTATATTAATCACTAAAATTTTTCACATAATTTAATACGTTTTATGGATTTGTGACAAACTATTTATTATACTACTTACAGTTTCTCAAATGGAGATATGTTTGTTATAAACATGAAATAGAATAAAGCATTTTTTTATACGTTCGACGCTGTTATTGATGTTCAACTGTTTCTATTAATGATACCAAAAAGAATCAATTCGCGTTTTATTTATGTGTTTATATTCAATTTTAATATGTATTTAATATGAAATTATAATACTATATACAAAACGGAATTCAACTCAAAATACATTTTTGTTGTTATTTAGAATATTTTAAAAAACTTTCCGCAGATGCATTTATACGATAAATAACAAAGAATGTAGACAATACTTGTTTCCAATAGAAACAGTTTGTAGGTCGGCGGTCAAATTTGGGGTCTCCAGCTTGGGAAGCGGTATCAAATTAAAAATAAAATACATTGCACTAATTAAGCAGTCATCTTGAAGCCACTCAGTCATCCACGGTGCGAATCGCCTTGGCAATATAAGGACTGGATTTAGAGAGGCCACATCAGATTAAAAAGAAATTGAATCATAGAAAAGGATGGGTGAATTAAAAATAATGGATAAAACACGTAAACAGCAGATAAAATAATTAATATTGACATTATGCAATGTGAACACTAGCGTAAAAAATATTACAGATATATTACATATGGTTGGTTTCCATGGAAAAATTACTTGCAAAAAAGCTCGTTCCAAGTCTAGCAACAGCGAGTGGTTATGCCAGGCGATACGTAATGTTGGAAAATATTTAAATGTATTTATTTTGACGCCATTTTGGCGCGTTCTGCTTTGATCGAGTGTCCCTTTATTGAACGTGCTTATTATACTCTTCGCAAATTCAAAACGAAGAGTATACTGCATTCGATCGGCACATTTCTAAAATCGATAAGGTTGCTCGTAGAGAAAAAAAATTCATATCACTGTGTTGATCGAATTCTGAAGAACGTTCAATCCGTCTGTCCGTCCAGACGTCTGTCTGTCCGCCCGTCCATCTGTCCGTTCGTCATGTTTCTCGTAATCACCATAACGAAGAACGAAGAGTCCAATTGTATTAAAATTTGGACAGTAAGTTACTGTTCGAAAGGAAGAACTCCGTTGTTTAAAAAACATGATTAACTAGGTATTTAAAAAATAATAAAAAAATAAAATGTTTTGTAATTAAACAAAAAATATTCTAAAACAAATAATGTTAACAAAAAACTGCAAAGAGTATCCTATAGAATGTGCAACAGTTATATAAAAAGTGCAGTAAGTCGGCGAAGAGTATAATGCTTCTCTTGTTTTTATTTGCAACAAAAATGAGGAGAGTATTCTATAGAATGTGCAACTATTATATAAAAGTGCAGAAAATCGTCGAAGAGTATAACGATTAGCTTGCTTATCCTTTTTTATGCTCAGTAAGATGCATCATACCAGCTCGCCGCCGCATATGTTAGAGCGGTTGGGAAGCAAGTGCGTTGCCTCTAAACCAGAGTATCAGTTAGTTATGAACTTTAGCTTTCGATCGTTAGAATAATTTTGTTTCAACTATTCGCATTTGTTCAACTAATTCGCTTGCTTATTTAAATATTCCTATATTTATTTAATATAGTTTCAGATTATTCGAATTTTCAACTGTTTCCAGTCTTAAAATAGTAAATATTAAATTTGTTTTTGGAAGAAGGAATGAAGGTGATATTTTAATATTATTGTAACATATGCATTCAACAATTTATAAATCACATCTATCGCTCTGATTATGGATAAAATATAATATTTCATTCATAAACTTGACCACACAATTAGAATAGAATAGAATAGAAAAATATTTATTGTGTTATATATAAGTGTACACATAGATACAATATTCTACACAAAAGGTGACGTTCGTATCAACGTTCTTCCACGCCACCGTTTGATGATGTACACATAATTTTCCCTTATCCGCACAACTCGTTGAATGATACACAGACTGTGTTATACAGAAATTAGTAGCGGTGTAAAATAATTCCAATATAGATATAGGTGGCAGCACCATACAGGGCCACACAAGGTGGGTTTCATTCTGACTGAATTACACACCATAACAGAACATGACAAATGTGGCCATCTTCAAAAAACCACTTTTTAGGGGTAAAGAGACCCCGTAGAGTCGGCTAAAGTAGGTTAGAATTGTGTGGCCATGTGTATGGCCACACTTTTCCTTGGGGCCACACGAAGTAAGTTATGGTGTGGTGTGTGACCCCACAACAATGGAAACACCTACGCACACGCACACACACACACACAGTAAAAGATACTTTTAGAGAATCTACAAAATATTTGTTATCTCTAAACCTACTATTTACTAAAATAACACTTAAAATTATACGGTAAACACAACAACCAAGAGTTAAGCGGTTAAAGCTAGGCGGCAATCAACGAAGTTTAGCCACGAGGATAGTGGTTTTTCTTCTTCTAGCGGGGCGACGAAGGGTCGCCGCACTTAGGCCTTGTGGCCCATTGTGCAACCGCTAACTAAATTTATTGAAAACCCCCATTCAGGCCGGATTCTAGCCCAAAGGCCAAAAACCTCCCTATGGGGGAATTTCTTATTTTCCCCAGCACTGAAAAGCCAGTGCCGAGGTGTTTGTGCCTCAAGTTCATCTACCTAGGGCAGGAAGTCAGGACGTGGATGGAAGTTTCCTCCCCGTCCTCGCAAAACCTGCAGTCAGGGTGGCTATCGCGACTCTGACTCGTTTCCTGCTTAGTCGCAGAATTTGCTTTGTTCTCTCCGGTAAGGGCCCTGAGATGAGGAGCTTCGCTTGCCGAAGTCCTGGGTAGGAAGCCCAGTAGTCAATGAACTGGGAACGGGTCCAGTCTTCTATTAACCTCCTGGCGTTGGATCTAGGGTAGGCTAGGGCCGGCTCCGGACCCAGTAGAGGCCTACAAGAGCCCCCTCTGGCCAGGGCGTCCGCCTGCTGGTTACCCTCAATGTTGCTGTGTCCAGGCACCCAGAGAAGCCCGACCAAGTTGGATGAGCCAAGTTCACAGAGAGCCTGTTTACAGTTTTGAACCAATTTTGATTTGGTCCTTGTCGATGCAAGGGCCTTGAGGGCCGTTTGACTGTCACTGCATATGTGTATATATTTGTTGGAGTATTCCCTTCGGATATTCTCCTGTGCACAGACCAAGATAGCGAAGATCTCAGTTTGGAATACCGTGGACAATTTGCCCAGGGCATAGGAAAGCTCAGCTCTGGGCCTTTCCCCATATATCCCCGCTCCGGTACCTTCCTCTAGCCTCGATCCGTCTGTAAACTAGACGATATCGGCAGGCCCGAGTGTGTCCTCGAGTGGGTTCCAGTCTTTCCTTTTGGGGATGACCACCTCAAAGGGTTGTGCGAAGGAGAAGGAAGGCACCACATCGTCACTCCTGGCCTCCAGGCAGTGGTGACAATTATGCGGTTTATGAAAACACTGAAGCGGTGAGCGAGTGGGGGTGGGGTAATGCGGTATGATCGGTCGGTACGGTTGGACACCAGGCGGGAGGAAGCAAAAATATACGTAGAACAATTTATACAAGAAAATATGAATATAACTTGGCTAATGCGCAGCGCCTAAATCACACATATGCATACACAAAAACCAAGAATAGACGATTACGCTCCCTGCTCTTTGTCTCAATTTATCCCTTGGGGTAAATTAAGGTCAAAAAGCTCACGTAAAGCTTCACTGGGAATATTTTAGGTGTTAACGGGTCTTTATGACAGCGTGATACTGGCAGAAAAACTACACCAGTACACTCACGAGGCCTGCTCCTGCCCAAGATATCCCAACAAAAATTCCAACTACAATAACTAACTGTTCGGTTTCACCTGTGAACCTTATTTAACATTGAAGCTAAATTTGGCGTCCAGGTGGTTTCGGAACGCTCCTGTCAAGGATTTCAGACAGTATGCCGGACGGTAGAGGGCCTTTATGACAGCGTGATACTGGCAGAAAAACTACCAGTACACTCACGAGGCCCGTTCCTGACCAGAATTTGCCTGCAATCCCGCAGGCGCACACGAACCCATGACAGTTTTCCCCCTGACGCCTTCGGTTACCTCCTGGATTTTAATCCGGTGACAAAAGTCCTCTCCTGGCTTCCAGAAAAACTACAGAAGTCCAGTTGGGACCAACAGAAAGTTAGCACATTCAACTCCCCCTCAACAAACGGAGTAGTATATAAATGACAGCGCTGCTGGAGCGGAGCTGCCATTTGTAGCCAAACTGCATACCTGTGAGCCGCTCCGCTCCAGCAGCGCTGTCATTAGGTATGTCGTGCACGTGGGCGACCATCTGGCCGAAGGTGAATGACCGGGAACATCTAGCGTGCACGTGGGCGACCATCTGGCCGAACGTGAATTATGGCGTGCACGTGGGTGAGCATCGATCGTGGGAAAGTATCGTAACGGCCGTTCTCACAATGTGGAGTACATGTGTTCAACATCTGACCAAAGATGAATGACCGGGAACATCTGGCGTGCACGTGAGTGAGCATCGATCGTGGGAAAGTATCGTAACGGCCGTTCTCACAATGTGGGGTACAGGTATTCAACATCTGGCCAAAGGTGAATGACCGGGAACATCTGGCGTGCAAGTGGTTGGTATCGATCGTGGGAAAGCATCGTAACGGTCGTTCTCACGGTGTGGGGTACACGCATACCTGTGAGCCGCTCCGCTCCAGCAGCGCTGTCATTAGGTATGTCGTGCACGTGGGCGACCATCTGGCCGAAGGTGAATGACCGGGAACATCTAGCGTGCACGTGGGCGACCATCTGGCCGAACGTGAATTATGGCGTGCACGTGGGTGAGCATCGATCGTGGGAAAGTATCGTAACGGCCGTTCTCACAATGTGGGGTACACGTGTTCAACATCTGACCAAAGATGAATGACCGGGAACATCTAGCGTGCACGTGAGTGAGCATCGATCGTGGGAAAGTATCGTAACGGCCGTTCTCTCAATGTGGGGTACAGGTATTCAACATCTGGCCAAAGGTGAATGACCGGGAACATCTGGCGTGCAAGTGGTTGGTATCGATCGTGGGAAAGCATCGTAACGGTCGTTCTCACGGTGTGGGGTACACGTGTTCAACATCTGGCATGCACGTGGGAGAGCATCTGGCTTAACCGTGATTTCATGAACATGTCTAAACTTGTCTATGGAGGTGATTCATAATTTAGGTATGCAGGTGGCGGATAGGTACAAACAGAAAGTGGACAGGTGAACCAGAAGTGATCGGAATTCGAACAGGTAAACCGGAAGTAAAACAGGAAGTGGCCAGAAATCAAACAGGTAGACCGGAAGTGAAACCGGAAGTCAAACGGGTAAACCGGAAGTGACCGGAAATGAAACCGGAAGTAAAAATACATCGGGTATGATACCGGAAGTGGTCTGAATCTAACCGGAAGTGCTGGAAATTGGACAGGAAGTGCTGGAAATTGGACCGGAAGTGGTCAAGGAGGCATGTGAGCAAACAGGAAGTGACCGGAAATGAAACCGGAAGTAAAAACGCATATGACAAGAAACCGGAAGTGCTCAAAATCTGATCGGAAGTACTAGAAATGGGACCGGAAGTGGTCCAGGAGACATGGAATCAAACCGGAAGTGACCGGACATGAAACCGGAAGTAAAAATACATGTCAAGAAACAGGAAGTGGTCAAAATCTGATCGGAACTGCCGAAAATTGGACCGGAAGTGGTCAAGGAGACATGGAATCAAACCGGAAGTGACCGGAAATGAAACCGGAAATTAAAATACATTTGGCAAGAAACCGTAAGTGGTCAAAATCTGATCGGGAGTGCTAGAAATGGGACCGGGAGTGGTCAAGGAGACATGGAATCAAACCGGAATTGACCGATATAGAAGCGAAAGTGATCTGTGAATCCGTAAGTGAAACCGGAAGTGGCTGTATAGAGCGGGAAAAGCCGAAAACGATGACGTAATGAACACCTGTCGTGCACGTGGGTGACCATCTGGCTTCCAGACTTGTCTAGACAAGTTAGATCGCATATCCGGTATGAATTTTTATCGAGGACATCTGACATGCACGTGGACGACCATACGGCCGAAGGTGAATGACCGGGAACATCTGGCGTTCACGTGTTGACCATCTGGCTGCCAGACATGTCAGGACAAGTTAGATCGCATATTTTTATCAAGAACATATGGCGAACATCTGGCGGTGATATTTATAATTCGCGATCGTGGGAAGCTATCGTAACCGTCGTTCCCACGGTGTGGCGTGCACCTGTTGACCATCTGGCTTCTAGACATGTCTAGACAAGTTAGATCGCATATTTTTATTGAGAAGATCTGGTCCATCGTGTGAAGCTATCGTAGCATCTGGTGTACACTTCTTGGCAACAGCTATCTCCTCTCCCAGCAACAGATTATATATAATGCAGGGAAAATAATATTCACTAGTACTGTGTAGTTTATTGTACAACAATGAAGCGTGAACACTGCAAGAAAGTTCTTTCAAATAAAAGCAAATTAGTTCGACATATTCGTCAATATTGTTCCGTTCTAAATGATGGGAAGCGTGTTTCTTATGAGCCGCCAAGCAAGAAGCAAAAGACAGATGCGGTGCCTTCTACAAGTGTACCTTCTACAAGTGTGTCTTCTACAAGTGTACCTTCTGCAAGTATACCCTCTACAAGCGGCATTAACAGGAAACAAAATTCTTCAAGTAGTGCTAACAGAGAACAAAATTCTTCGAGTGGGCCAAGGACTTGTGAATATTGTGGAAATAACTTTTCAACATCCTTCAATTTACAACGACATATTAATAATAATAGATGTGCTACCCTGAACGAGATATTTATAGTTGACAGAAAAAATCAAAATTCTTCAAGTAGTGCTAACAGAGAACAAAATTCTTCGAGTGGGTCAAAGACTTGTGAATATTGTGGAAATAACTTTTCAACATCGTTAAACTTACGACATATTAGTAATAACAGATGTCCTGTCCTGAACGACATGTTTATAATTGACAGAAAGAAAATAAATCGCCCTATTCAGAGCAGCTTGGGAGATGGTGTTGCCAAACTACATTGTGCATTTAAAAACAGGATTGCTAGTTATCGCTTTAGTAGTCTTAGAAGCCACATCGCCTATTCCGATTTTATGAAAGAAGTTAAACAAAAAGTGTTGAATAAAATTGGCGAATATTTGGAGAAATACCAAACTCTCAAGATTAATTTTGAAGTATTTGGACTATGAAATACCTCAAAAGGAATTATCAGATATTAAGTCATTCAATACCAAAAATAAAATAATCACTTTATCAACGGACCTGCTCCAGATTTTTGAAGAATTTAGCGAGATGAGTGCACAAGCATCTGAATTCCAAGAGAAAGACTCTGGGTGGACATTAAAACATATACTGTTCCTTGGCGTAAACATAAATAAGTTTATACCAATGGGGGCGTCATCATATATTAAGTTACCCAAAGCAATATATGATAAGAAGTCTGTTTCAAACATACAAAACAAGGATAATGCAGCTATTTTCCCCGCAGAAGGTGATCCAATAAAAACAAGTTCGTATCCACATTATGATATTTTGCTGAGCTTTAGAGGCTTAGAATTCCCTATGAAACTAAAGGACATAGTCAAGTTCGAAAAAATTAACAGTATCTCCATAAATGTGTTTGGTCTTGAATCCGAATTCAGGGATGGGAAAACTATTACTGAAGTGGTTGGACCATTACATTTTACTTCATGCCGACAAGCCGCAGACATCAATTTGCTAATATCAGATAATGCAGGTAACACTCATTATTGCCTTATACAAGATTTATCAAGATTGGTTTCAAACCAAAAATCAAAACATGACCGTCTCTTATATATTTGTGATGGATGTCTACAATCTTTTACGACTGTAGAGCAGTTGAGAAGACACGAAGAAAATGACTGTAACCATACATACACGAAACTGCCATCTACCGAATTGAAAATTAATAAGTATGCCGAATCGGTGCCCGAGAACATCCTTAAGTTCATAAACTTTGAAAGACAATTACCCGTTCCGTTCGTAATATATCCAGATTTCGAGAGTTTGCTGAAACCAATTGACCATAATGAGTCTTGTGAAGATAAATCGTTCACGGTTAAAGTATGTGAACACCAGCCTTATTCTTTCGCCTTTTATGTGAAATGCAATTTCGATGACAAGTATTCAAAATTCATAACATATCGAGGACTCGATGCTGCTGAAGTATTTGCTGAGAAGTTGGATGAAACAGCCCTACATTTGTATAATACCCATCTGAAACATGTTAAACAAATGCTGCCCCTCACAGATCAAGAGATGGAACTTGAACTATAAAGTGCCAAAATTCCTACCTGTGTTTTTTCACAACTTAACAAATTACGACAGTCACCTATTTATCAAGAAGCTGGCATGTAAAAAGGAAAGCATTTCGGTGATCGCACAAACCAAAGAGAAGTATATATCTTTCTCTAAGTCAATTCTCGTTGAAATATCTACAAATCCGAAGGAACCGAACACATTCCTACGAATAAAATTTGTGGACTTTTATCCAAATCTCTGGATAAATTGAGTCAAAGCTTAGAATCCAATCAGTGTACAGAGATTAGAAAATATTTTCAGGTTAAGGAAGAATTCAGTTTAATTAGATAGAAAAGAGTTTTCCCTTATAATTATGTAGACTCGTTTGAAAAATTGGAAGAAAGACAATTACCTTCAAAAGACAAGTTTTACAATGAATTAACAAATAAGGCCATTTCTGATGAGGACTATGAACGAGCTAACAAGGTATGGAACAACTTCAAGTGCAAAACGTTGGGAGAATATGCAGATTTGTATCTGAAATCAGACATTTTACTATTAACTGATGTTTTTGAAAACTTTAGGAAAGTGTGTTTAGAACAATATAAATTAGATCCAGCCCATTATTTGACCGCACCTTCCCTGAGCTGGGATGCTATGTTACGTCACAGAAGTGTTGAACTTAAACTTTCGACCGATGTGGATACAGTACATTTCTTTAGGAAAGGTATTCGAGGAGGGGTGGCTCAATGCAGCAAAAGAAAGGCTGTGGAAAACAATAAATTTTTACCGAACTATGATCCCAGTAAACCAAAATCATATATCATGTACCTAGACGCCACAAATTTATATGGAACCGCAATGGAGGAATACCTGCCCACAGGTGATTTTAGGTGGCTTGATAAAGAAGAATTTCAAGCATTTGATTGTTCCCTAGTTGGAAAAATTTCACCAAAAGGATATGTTCTAGAAGTGGACTTGGAATACCCATCAGACTTACACGATGACCATAATGATTTACCATTTTGTCCTGAGAGAATGACTCCTCCGAAAAGTAAAAATTCCAAGTTAATCCCAAACTTACGAAATAAATATAAATATATCATTCACTATAAGAATTTGAAGCAGTGTTTGAAATATGGTATCAAATTGAAGAAAATCCATAGAATCATAGAATTTTCCCAATCGCCCGGGTTGGGGTCATACACTAATCTTAATACCAGACTAAGAAATTCGGCTATAAATGCGTTTGAAAAGGATCTATTCAAGTTGATGGTTAATTCAATATTTGGTAAAACCATGGAGAATGTTGATAAAAGACAGAATATAAAACTGTGCTCATGCTGGGAAAATAAGAAAGGTGTATTGGGCGCCAGAGCGTTGATAGCCTTACCACATTTTAAATCTTGTTCTGTCTTCGATGAAAATTTAGTAGCAGTTCAATTAGACAAATTAAAAGTTGTATATGATAAGCCGCTCTATGTAGGCTTTTCCATTTCAGACATTTCCAAAACCATCATCTACGAGTTTTTATATGGATACATCAAATCAATGTATGGAGATCAGGGTTCCCAGCAACCTGGAATACCGGGAATTGTCAGGGAATTTGAAAGAGGCAGGGAAAACTCAGGGATAATGTCTTTTTTAACAAAATGTCAGGGAAAATTCAAATTTTGTCAGGGAAATATTTTTGACCATTATTAAGTTCTGCCTTTCAATTGACTGCAGTATTGCAGCTTAAGCAGTTAGCTTTGCAACGTCACTGAAATTTATCGGTTGCATGAACCGACCGCTAGCGACCGACCCACCTCTAATCGGTCGCCACCGGACGCATCTCTAAAATAATCCGTGATGATAAACTTGATCTAACCTTGAAACCCACGCATGATCGTCGTTTGGTGCGTTTTTGTGTAGTTAACCCTTAAATAATTGGGTGCCAATGTGTTAGTGTTGTTACTAATTAGGCTAGTGTGATAATGATCAAGTTCTGAAATGGCAACTGTATTTAATGTAGATTGGGTTAATCCAGATATTAGTCCGGATTGGAGCAAATTTATAGCACCAGTGCCTGGAAATATTCACAGTGCTTATTGCAAAATATGCAGTAAAAGTTTTAAATTAAGTAACATGGGCCGCCGAGCGATTAGTAGTCATATACAAGGGCGGAAGCACATTAAAATGACATCAAAAATGAAAAATCCATCTGTAGACTCCTTCATGAAAATAAAACCAGTTTCCAACAATCTAAGTTCACAGGAAGTGTCAGGAGGTTTAGCGCCAACCTCAAGTGATAAATTGACAAATACTGAACAGGAGAGACCAATATCGACGATAAATGATTTTATTACAAGCACAGATGTCATTGATGCTGAAATTTTGTGGTGCTTAAATGTAACGATGAGTCATGTCATTTAATTCGTGCCAAAATTCCATTCAAATAATGCGAAAGATGTTCCATGACAGCAGTATTGCTCAGAAAATAACACTAGCACCTACAAAAGTTGCTTATGTTAGTACATATGGACTTGCTCCCTACTTTAAAGAAGAAGTTGACACTATGGTTAACAATTGTTTAAAATGTGTTATATACTTTGACGAGTCCCTAAATAAAGTAATTCAAAGAGGTCAAATGGACATAGTAGTCCGTTACTTCGATGATAATGACAATATATACTTCGGTATTTATGCAACATGCTACTGCTGCAGACCTATTCCAATAAACAATGTATTGCAGGTGAGTCATTACGTTTTAATAATGTAACCAGGTCTATAAATTACTTTAATTTATTTAAGGTGTCGATGGACGGACCCAATGTAAATTGGTGTTTCTTGGACCAGTTGCAGAATGATAGCGAGAAAACTACTCAAATGTTGGAAATAGGAAGCTGTGGACTTCATATAATTCATGGAGCATTTCAGTATGGTCAGAAAGCTACATGTTGGAAAGTTAACGAATTTCTTCGAGGTCTGTATTACCTTTTTAAAGACTCTCCTGCCAGAAGAGCTGATTATACAAATATTACTGGTTCCGAACTATTTCCAAAAAAGTTTTGTGCTACACGGTGGATAGAAAGCAGTTCAGCCGCTAAACGTGCTTTAGAAATGTTTGATAATGTATATAACTACGTAACTTCCAAGAAAGTTAAGTTACCTTCAAATGTATCAATTTCAAATGTCAAAATTGGCTGTTCTGATAAATTAATGAAAGCAAAGTTAGCCTTTTTTGCCACAATAGCGGCTAATATGGAACCTTTCCTAATTAAATACCAAAGCTCAAAACCAATGACTCCTTTTATTTTTAATGATTTAGAGCAATTATTGCGAAATATTGTTGAACGTTTTGTAAAGAGTAAGGTAGTGACACTAGAGTTAAATGCATTAATGAAAATAGATTTTTTTGAA
This sequence comes from Stenurella melanura, assembly GCA_963583905.1. Taxonomy (NCBI): domain Eukaryota; kingdom Metazoa; phylum Arthropoda; class Insecta; order Coleoptera; family Cerambycidae; genus Stenurella; species Stenurella melanura. The sequence continues at coordinate 75,536,754 of OY757314.1, forward strand.
AAAAAAATTTGAAGTCAGTTAAAGAAGTTGATGTTGGTTTTTTAACAAAGCAGTGTCTTTTTAAGTTCTACGGCAAGTGAAAAAGAAAAATTGCAGTTTTTACTGGATTGTCAAAAATGTTTACAAAACATTGTAAAAAAAATGTTGCAGCGTTCTGCATTGAAATATCCCCTAACAAGAGCTTTAACATGTTTCAATCCAAAACAAATTGTCTTACTAAAATCAACTGCTAAAAAAAGAATGGAAAACCTTTTGCAAATTTTGGATGACAAAAAAATCATTACTTTTCTGACAGCTGAAGCTGCAAAATCTCAATACAATAATTTTATAAATGATTGTATGGAGCAATGCAAAAAATACCATGAAAAAACTCGATTGGATACATTTTATAAAGAAACTGTATTTGAGAACCCTGACTTCCGTGAGTTGTCAGAGGTGCTTAAACATATTTTGATATTATCACATGGCAATGCAAATGTTGAATCTGGATTTTCTATTAATAAATAAGTATTAGTTGAAAATATGCACGAAGAGAGTGTTGTAGGATTACGAACTATTTATGATGCTGTTTTAAATGTTGGTGGGGTGTTAAATATTAATAATGATCAAAAAGTGCGCAGGTACGTTAAAAGTTCATACAGTAGATATACAGAGGCATTAGCAATGAAAAAGCGGCAAAGCTATGAAGTCAGTCAACAAAAGAAAGAATGGGAAGTTGCAAAACGGGAAATAAAAAAATTAGAAAGCAAGAAACAGTTACTAAACAATCAAAGAAAATACGAAACCGATTTATTAGAGAGAGAAATATACGAATTAAGAAAGAAATTGTGCTAAATAATCGGTTCCGTCTGCTATATTCATATATACATATTTATATTCATTATCAAACATTGTACTGTTTTTATTTTATTCAGAGTAAAATGTAATATTTAAAATTAAGAATATATGTTTTGTTTTATTTATGATAAATTGTTATGTTTTACAAATTTCTATTTTTTTTGTTGTTAATTTTTTAAATAAATTTATATTCTCAAAGTTTAGGTTAATTGAAGCATAATAATTTTACTCCCAAAGAAAGTGATATCTACTTCGAGAATTTAAAAATTATCAGGGAAAAACAGTGAAACAGGTCAGGGAAAACAAGGAGAAGTCAGGGAATTTCCAGATGTGATGTTGCTGGGAACCCTGGAGATGAAGCAACTGTCCTATACACAGACACTGACAGCCTAATTTTAGAAATTTTCACAATGTTTATGATGACATCAAGAAAAACATTAATTTTTTCGATACTTCAAACTATAACGCCGATAACATCCATAATATGCCCAAAACAAAGTCTGTGGTAGGGAGAATGAAGGATGAATACGGTGGAAGACCAATAGAGAGCTTCTATGGTACTGGTGCGAAAGCATATTGTGTTAAAGCCGGTGATGTAACGAAGAAGGCAAAAGGTGTTTCCAGAAGCGTTGCTAAGCATCAAATAGACTTTTCTGACTACGTTCAGGTTGTCGAAAACGGCGGTTTAATATACCGTAAAATGGCTATATTTAAATCCACTTTACACACCGTTCACACAGAACTAAAAAATAAAGTAGCTCTCTCAGCTACCGATGACAAAAGATATATTGTGCCTGGAGATGTAAGAACCTTGGCTTGGGGGCACCATCTAATTACTGACAACAGTAATAAAAATTTCGACACTACTCAAATACGCTAGGTGTTTGGACATGGAAGAACCTGAAGCAGGATGGGATAGTGTTGATTTGGATGATTCTGAACCAAAATAGGATAAATTGAATTTTAATTTATTAGATCTGTAATTCATTAGGTTTATATTTAAAAACACATACATTATTGTTTACATATAAATAAAAAACATATACATTATTCACTGTTTTTATTTTTTCCACTACATGTATTTATTAAAAAGTATTTACAATTATTATGTCAACCACATTTTTGAAGACCCCAGTTACATACATGACATCTGGACTGTGATTCTGGTGGACCATCCACATGACAATACCACTCTGGCCTGTTGTGATGCACGAAACAAGGTAGTTGAATCCTTAGTTCAAAATTTTGTGCATATTTCCTTGGTAATTTAGGCCATGTGTAAATGAGCTCAATGGAACCAACATTTTCTATCAGATATGTTAATGGGAAATATTGTAGCTGATTCTCAGTAAAATCATATAAATTTTTACCATGCTTGTGTTCTTTTATTAATTCGTTTGCTAGACAGAGTGAACAGTTCAGTTCTGGATCCATATTTTATGTATAATCCTAACAATCGATTTTTAAAACTAACAACGAGGAACACAGTGTAATGTAAGGTAAGAAACTGAGCCCAACCCCACTTCACGATCTGTTTTTATACTATTAGAATATGGTGGTGGGGGGAATTTACTGAAGAGCTGATTCCACTTTGTTTCTTTAGTAGAGTTATCATTCAGCCTTACTCGTAATTTATACATAGTACTATTTTTGGGTATTGAAGATGTAAGGACCGACTCATTGATTGTTGTGGAAGGTATCATCCGTTTCCATTTTGATGGCCAACTATCATTTCTTGCGCCGTTGCTATCGAAGCAAATAAATGTATCTTTAGTATTGTAAGATTGTTGTATGTAGAGAATTCCATGCCAAATGGCTTGCAAAACTAAAAACTGCGAGGCTATCATCGTAATATCCATAAACACACTAATGCTTCATTAAATTAAAATGAATTTATATTATGTTATAAAGAGGAGAGGGGATAGGGAGTCAACTGAAACTGCTGTTCCAACATCTGGTATACACGTGTTGAAGATGTCTAGACCTGTTAAAACTTGTTTGATAAATAAAACACATGGGATATGTTTAATTTGTTTATTTAAAATTATGACATAAAATTCTCATAAAGATAAAATACATTTGATAGAGCACACATACATTTAGATTTTAAATGGTAAAAACATCGAGGTTCTGAAAATTGTAGTGGTGGATGTTCTTCCAACTCATACACGGGTTTTAATGTATATTCATTTGTGTATGTCGCCTTTTCTTTTCCTTTCACATAAATTTCCTTTTCACATTCGACTAACTCTCGGATAATCTTTCCAAAATTGAAAAATGGCGTGTTTCCTTCATTCCAATGTATACCATGGTAATCATGTGTTAGCCAGTTAGCCTGCTTTTCTAAATCGGGCGGTAGAAGTTTTATAGAATATGGTGGCTTAAAAATATATTGGGCTGTTTTATAGCCTCATATGCTGCCGGTTCCTTAACAATAAACTTGTTTTTTTCTGCTTTGAATCCTTGGATATCCAAAATTAATGGTATATTTTTATATTTGCTAACTTTTTCGTCACAAAAACTTTTCAGCTATATGGCTCGATCGCATTTTTTAAATCTATAAGTTTTTTCTGATGCTCTCGCAAAGCCTTTCTGTAGCTAGAGATCATCGTAAACTGACTTGCTAGCTAGCATTATCCTCTTATGCAGGTTAGACCTGTCTAACTATCTTTGTCAGTGGATTATAACGGAATAAATGATCATGTAAAATTAAGCAGTATGCTGTTGTGTCATTCGGAATATTATCGCTTGTTTCGATTCTATGCACATAACGACAGAGCCCGACTGAATAGTTTCCTTTTGACGAGAACAATCGATGTTGGGTTATTGGTGAAATGGATTTAAATTATTTAGGTGTGAATATAGGCTCGTTTCCTGTTTCGTAGTATGACTGGCGAAAATGTGAGAACATTTCATATAAAGTTGCATATTTATTGTCTTTGAAATCAAGAAATAAATCGTTGTAAGGATATCTTTCAGAAAATACTTTTATATTTGTAAGATTACAGTTATCAAATGTACTCATATTAGATGTTACTTTATTCTTTTTGTTAATTTGGAAGGCGACAATTACATGCCGAGGAGTTTCTAACTTGGTGGTAGTTTTCACGGGCCATGTATGTCTTGTAGATTGAGAAAGTGAAGGATATTCTACAAGCTCCCAACTTCTGAATGGAAGTAGTATTTCAACATTTTTGTCCAAAATCTTAGTTAACACCAATTGCTGTGGTATTCCCACGGAAACATGTGGTACTCGCCAATAAAGTTTATCAATATTAATTTTAAGTTTCTCCGTATCATCGACACTACTCATAGTATCTAAATCATTACTGCTCCGAATTAAAATTAATTCTTGTTTCATGTTTAGTATTATTTTTTTGTAATCTTCAAAAAAGCCCATTAACAGTTTAAGTGGTATGCATACATTAAATTTAATAGTATCCAGTATTTTACTATCTTTAGGAAACCAGCCAGCATTTTGAAGTTTAACACTTTCACTTTCATTAAAAGACAAATATTCCTTAAGAGTGGAAGTCAATCCTACATTTCTAATTGAATCAACGACAATACCATTCAGCTCATATCGGATTCCTCTAAAGAGGAAACTGAAAGCATTATTTATTAGGCTTAACTTAGTAGCAGGTGTTCCATCATCTTTTGTTAGATTTCCCTCTAAGTATAGACTACTTTCACATGGTAAGGTAAAAGCATCCAGTTCTTGGATTGGAATTCTAATTTCATCATTATAATCGAATTTAGCGGTTACGAAAGGTTGATAATTGTGATACTCGAAGTCAATAATTGAGTTATCGATAAGAGGTTGTTCTGTAACATTTAATATATCCATTATATGAGTACTTCAAAACCAAGAGATTTTAAGAATATCATATTTTCAGGTGTTACTAGACTAACGTTCTTCTTATTACTGACTGAAAATGTGTTCTTTGGTTTTATTTTATAATTGCGATTAACCGCCATACGCGGAATATGGTATTTATTATTATAACGGACAACCATCTTTTAGGTTATCTTTTTTAAATGTGGTCTGACCGTGATGGTTTCTTTACGGAAATTGACGAGATTCCCGTCTTGATCGAGTATTTTAATGGTAATTTAACGTATTACGCAGCCCCATGCCACGTTTCCGTTTGGAGCGTAATTTTCTACGCATGCCCATTCCCAGCTTGGTTTTTGCTTTAATAGTACCAGCTATACCTAATGCAGTAATTTTTTCTCCAACTGAAGAGTCACTTGCTTTAAACCGCTGATATGCTTTTTCTGCTAACACTTTATCCGCTTGATGTCTACTTGTTATATCCTTAGAACGCGAATATGCGATATCATGCTTTTTACAAGCCTCGTTTAAAGGATTTACTCCAGTATCACCTCTAGCAAGCCGTTTAGACAGCTTTGTTCCTGGACCACAATAGTTGTAACCTGGTACATGCAATTCAAACGGTAGACTATTAATAAATCCTTGTACGCCTTCGTTTACGATTAACTATGGTTGTGTTGTGTACAAACATTATATAGCCTGTTCAAAATTCCAAGCGGAACTGATTTTCTAGTCATGTGCAGCCTTATAAATAGTATGACTGAATGGCTGATGATACATTTCCTTATATATACTTCAACAATGAAGATTGAAAAACAGAATGTTACATTACCAATTGTTAATCAAGATGAGTGTTTGTTGGAAAATAATTATCAAAAACATGGTGAACTATTTCGGGGTCTATCGAAGCGGGCGCTGGTAGGTGGTAGTTCCGGCTGCGGTAAAACAAATTTAGGGTGTGGTGGGGTAAGTGCGTTTTTGGGGTAATTGCATCACTTGTATTTTGAATTAAACATATTCATTCTCCAATATTGCCATCTAGTAGTTACGAAAGTAAGCATCTTTTGCAGCATAATTTAGATCCCTTCTTTATCGGCATCGAATTAGTCAACAAAATATGGTCGACATAGAAAGAGTCAGCTGTTTTACTCGTGCGTTAAATGCGTTATTGCTGTGAAAAATACGTGTAAATTTGAAATTAAGGTATGTATGCCGATACTAGATATTAAATCCTGCAGTTTATAAGTGTTTTAAACAGCTTAAGATGTAAAATAATTTTAATTGTTTGATTACTAAACTTTAAGTTGCTAGATGCACTTGCCCCAAATTTTTCGAGTACAGGGCAAGTGCGCCCACTTGTATTTGGGAAAGTGCACCTAACAGACGCACTTTCCCCTTAGTCTGCTTTGCTCTAGGTATGTGATTATTATTTTATATAAGTATATATTTTTTCTTAGGTACAATGGTTAGAAATTACCAAAGAAAAACGAAAAGAGCCCCCTATTCTTCTGAGGACTTACAAACGGCTGTGGAATACGTAAGGAGTGGAAAATGTGGCACATTGCGTGCTAGCAAAATATTTAACATCCCCAGAAGCACTCTAAAGGATCACATAAAAGGTCGTAGGGGTGTAAAGAGTGACACAATGGGAAGGCCTACAGCTCTACCAACCAAAGATGAGGAAGTCCTTGCTAATGGAATTAAATGCCTCGAAAAATGGGGTTTTGGACTCAGCCGTAAAGAAATCCTAGAAATCGTGGGCAAGTATGTTACACAAAAGCAGCTTAAAACTCCATTTAAGGACAACGTACCTGGAGAGGATTGGTTTTTAAAATTCAAACAAAGGCATCACTTGTCAATTAAAAAACCAGAACCATTGGAATATGCAAGAAAGAAGAACACGGATCCATTTATAATATATCCATATTTTGAGTTATTGAAAAACACAATACAGAATTTAAATCTAGAAGACAAACCAGGCAATATTTGGAACATGGACGAAACTAGTTTTTGCAGTGATCCTTCAAAAACGAAGGTCGTTGGAGAAAGAGGACATGCATCTACTCGAATTGTATCTGGCCCAGGAAGAACAAACACCAGCGTCTTGTTTGCCGCTGCTGCGGATGGACAAAAGGCACCACCGTTAATTATTTATAAAGGGAAAAGTGTCTGGGATAGCTGGATACCAAAACAAAACAATGAATATCCTGGTACGACATATGCTGCTACAGAAAATGGATGGATGGAATCCCAAGTGTTTAAAAACTATTTTTTGAAAACATTCATACCCCACTTGAGGGGGAATGGTCCTGTGTTAATTGTATATGATGGTCATACCACTCACATCGACATAGATGTAATAAATGCGGCTGTGGCAGCCAATATTACCATCATAAAGTTACCGCCACACAGTAGCCATCTTCTCCAACCACTTGATTTAGCCGTTTTTAAATCTATTAAGGTGGCTTGGGATGCATCACTTGTAAAATGGCAACGTAACCATTTGGGACAGAAATTACCCAAAGAGAAGTTAGCTGAAATGGTAGGAAATGTCTGGAAAGATGCAGATCCAAAAATTATTTGTGAAGGGTTTAAGAAAGCTGGTATTTACCCTTACAACTGTGATGTTATACCAAAGGAAAAATATGAGTTACAACAGTTGAAAAGGTGGGAAGCTCAGCAGACGATGGAAAACCCTGGAAATCTAACACCAATTCTTACTAATGTACCTACAAGCGATGAACATATGAAACTGCCAATTCAAATCGAGGAAAACGTGCAACTAGAGAAAGAGGGGGAAATATTACTTGAAGACATTGAAATGACAGCAAGCGCAGGTCAAGAAGAAGATATACCAGTTGAAAGAGAAGAAAGTCAGGAAGGAAATACAACAGGTGAAATAGAAAGGGAAATTGATGTTATACCAGGTCAAGTGAATGAAAGAGAAGAATCAATTGAAATAGAGGATATTTCAGTTCAAACAGGTGATGCACTAATTGAAGTGGAGAGAAATTCCAGTACCTTAACTGTACCAATTGAGATAGAAGGACGACATACTTTTGAAGAACTCTTACTAAGTATGGTAAAAGGAAATCAAACTAATAATGTACCAAAAAAGTCCAGAAAGAGAGTCTGTCCTGGGGCTGAATTAATAACAAGCGATGAAGTAAGGAAAATACTGCAAGAAGTTAAAGACATGGAAGCGAAAAAAAAGTTAAATGCCAAAAAAAAGAAAACTGAAAAGACGACTACTAAAGAACTGAAGACTAAGAAAGAAAAGAAAATGGCCAGAAAAAAGAAAACCAGTGAAGTAAAACGCAAGAAAATAAATTTGCAATACGATTCAGAAGACACAGATGAAGAAGATGTAGATTTGCATTTAGTTGACGAAGAAAGCGATTTTGAAACGCTTTCTGAAATGGGTGTAGAGGAACTGGATACACTTAATTTCGGAAGAAATGTGAGTGAAAGACAAATAGGAGACTGGGTATTAACAAGGCTGCATTCGGAGAGAAAGACTTCTCAGTATTTTATAGGAAAAATAGAAAATGTAGACCTGGAAACTGGAAATCCTATTGTAAAATTTTTGCGAAGAATAAAATCGAAGACAATAAATTCCAGATCAGCCTTCACATGGCCTAATGTGGAGGATATTTCAGAAGTTTTGCCCATGGATATCATTTGTATTTTACCTTCTCCTACCATGGGAAGAAGAGGTGAAATTAAGTTTGAAGTCAGTTTTTCCAACTATAATGTAAATTAATTTTACTAGGTATAGTTACCTATATACTTTTTTATTTTTCTAGTTAGTTGTTAATAAAAGTTTTATTACTTTCTTACTAAAGTTTTCTAATTTGCAAAATATCCTCCATTGACCTTCCAGTTAAATGTTAATATCTCCGTAACCAATTAATAAATTTAAGTCAATTAATTGCCAAAAGATGCAGAAAACTCCAAGCTAATTGCATTTGCCCCACGAGTGTGTTTATACATTAAACTCATTAAATAATCTGTATTGGTGCTCTTGCCCCAATTATGGGGTAAGTGCATTCGCTTATATAAAAAAATAAAAATAAATAGTTATGGCCGTGCATTATCTTTAAAGCAGTATTTGAACCTGCGATGTAATACACAATTATGAAAGCTAAACATACATGCTAGATACTTGACTTTTATTATTATTTTAAATGGTTTTAGAGACAACTAAAGTTGAATTTTACACTTTGGTAGATGCGTTTACCCCACTTTACCCTAGTTGTTACATTACTCACACACCCCAATGGACTCCGATTTGAGAATATCTACCTATATTCAAAGTCTTTATACCAACCAAAATATGAATATTTGAGAAAGTTATTGAAACCAATGAAAGAAATAGGTTATTTTGAATTCGATGCAGGAGAAGACGTTATACCGGCTCAAGAGATCAGACCGAATTCGATTATTATCTTCGATGATGTAGCTTCTTGTAATCAAAGTATTATGATTACTTTTGTTTCGGACGTCGTAAGAACACAGATTGTTTATTCTTGTGTCAAACTTATTCATCTATTGAGAAAAGATTGATTAGAGATAATGGTAATTTAATAATTATTTTTCATCAGGATAATACAAACCTTAAACACATTTATGACGATCACGTGAGCGTCGATGTCATTTCAAAAATATAAAGATCTTTGTTCTTTATGTTGGAAAGAACCATATGGATTTGTCGTTATCGATAAAGACTGTTCAATAAATAATGGGAGATATAGAAAGGGTTTTGATAGTTACATTGTGTTGTAATATATAATACATAAATACTTTGTACAAAATGCAGTACACATCATTATTTTGCGGTGTAAAGATGGATAAAAAGTTAGTCAAGGAACTAATAAAAACTAGAAAATCAGTGAGGCAGAAATATCAGTCTCTAAAATCCGATGTCGCACAAACACAAGCTCAGTTGGTGAAAGGCTATAAGCCCATTATCGAACCATTAGAAAAATTAGTACAAAACATGAAATCAGACGTATCAGTTAAAAAGGAGCCTGAAGTGTTTAAATCAGAAACTTCTACTCCAAAAAAATCTCATGCTAACGTTGTAAAGAAATATATGCCCGCGTTACCTATGACTGGACTCAGTTTTTTGGAGGATACTTATCAATTTGATCCACACAATTCTACTATCGTTGAACAAAATAGCGACGATTTAATTAACCAGGATGTACAAAGAACTCGTATACATATACAAGAATTGTCAAAAACAGCGGCTTATAAAGAATATCTTGATGCATATGATCCCTTGCCGAGAACATATATTGATGAATCCATACGAGGAGATGAGGCAACATACGATCGTGTATATGGTATAACACATGATATTGAAACGGATAAATTTAAAGTAGGCGATTCCGAATTAAAAATTGTCGGCAAAGATATTGTTGTGAAGGATATCACATGCCCTGGCTCTACTGGATTATATGAGTTACTGTTTAAATAAGAACCTAAAGCCTATAAAAAATCAGAATTAGATCATTATATGCACATACTAAAACTTACTAATGCTTATCGTAGAAATTTTGATCCTGATGAACAAATTCAAGCTACGAATACCGTAAAATATAAAAATATAATTAGACCCTATTTATTAGATAAAGGTTTATTAAAACCTACTACGATTCCGAGGACATCTTCATTTAGTAAACCACCACCTCCTAATACTTGATCTCAAAGTAATATTCGTCCTAGATCTCACTCATTTAAGCCTACGAAAGGAGACACATTGGACTTGTCTAATAAAAAAATTGATTACGTGTATTACGATGATTCCAACGAGTTGATAGGCAGACTAAGACTTTTAGTAGCTTCCCAAATAGCCGGAAATGATGGGCATAAAAATGAGATTACATCAATCATATCTGAATTACGAGAATTAAAAATTATTAAATAAGAGCCGCACGTCATTCTTTGCTCAGTATAAATCTATCCAGTAAACGCCCATCATGCCCATAGACAAATTTGGTAGACATATGTTTACCAATCATTTAAAACCGTATCCCACACTTGTTAATTCTGCTAGCACCTTATCTAGCCTATGCCTTATACAAATTCGGGGTATTGAACAGAAAACATCAACAAATCTTCGTACTTTCACTTATTACGTGTTAGATGGTGGCGCTGTATCGTACACGTTACCTATTTCAGGTATAATTGAAAGTATAAATTTACCTAACAATGTGACAATGTTTTTAAACAATAATAATTATAATCCAGATGATAAAAACCTTAACAAGGGAGATGAGGTGTCATTTTCACTCACGTCGGATCCAGCACCCCCTCTCTTTGTAGAAATTGTGCTTCGCGTTCCGTTAATAAATGAATAATATTAAAGAAGTCGTTGTTAATGAATTACATAAACCGGCCAGGAAAAATTTTCGAAGAAGACATGTGATTGTCAAAGGATTAAACGATCTAATTAAGGCCGATCTAGTAGAAATGATTCCGTATGCAAAAAATAATAAAGGCAATCGATATATTCTTGTTGTTATAAACGTATTCAGTAAATTTGTATGGGCTCGACCAGTTAAAAGAAAAAGCGGTAAAGATGTAACAGAAGCGATGAAAACAATTTTGTCGGAAATGAAGACGCCTCCTAAAAACCTTCATACAGATATGGGTAAAGAGTTTTACAATAAACAATTTGGAGAATTAATTAATAAATTTAAAATTAATCATTTTCTCTAATTTAAAACTTTCTCCAATTTAAAAGCTAGTATTGTGGAACGGGTAAATCGCACCTTAAAAAATTTGATGTGGCGACAATTCAGTTTACAAGGAAACTACAAGTGGCTAAATCTTTTACCTGATATAGTTGAACAATATAATAATACCATACACGGAACTACCAACAGGAAGCCGAAAAACATTACAGAGAAAGATGAAAAATATTTACTGCAGCGCACGTATGGATATTTAAAAACAGTTGATCCGCGCAAACAAAAATTCAGCAAAGGTGATTTTGTAAGAAAAAGTAAATACCGAGAAGCTTTTTCAAAAGGCTATACTCCGAATTGGTCAAATGAAGTTTTTAAGATATGGAAAGTACAAAACACTAATCCAACAACTTATATTTTTGAAGATCAAGAAGGAGCCCGGATTGAAGGAGGCTTCTATGAATATGAAATTCAGAATGTTAAACACCCCGACATTTATCTAGTTGAAAAGATTTTAAGAAAAAAAGGAAGGAGGCTCTATGTTACATGGCTGGGGCTGAGCAGTAAACACAATTCTTGGATTAATAAAAATGAATTAGTATAAACCTCTAAACCTTTTTTTAAATAAAACAAATTGTATTTGTTACATGTTCTTTTATTTCAAATCTTTCGTGAAATACTTTACATCTGTGATTAATATCTAAAATAGGATTAAGAATATTTGAGGCTGCCTCGATTCTCCTATGGAAGCGTAGTCTGTCCACTGCAAACAATTCCCAATATGTTTTTCTAGATGAGTTATATGCATAGCTCCATGTTATAAGATGATGAACTTGATTTTTTTTCGTTAAACGCTACTTTTTTCATTACACTCCTTTTCAAAGATATTAGGATGAACAATCAATTCCATAATCATGTTGATATTTTCACTATTTGGGCTGTTTTCTGGTTTAAGTAAATTTAGAGCATTTTCAAAAATATTACCTCTTTGGTTTTGCAGCCCTTTTTGTAGAATCTTGAAGTAGTTCACAAACTGTTGGTTTTTTAATAATTCCAATCTGTATTTCAATAGCGGCAGTATTTCACATAAACCACACATCGATTCATATGCTAAATATATATAATTATTTGCTTTTGAAATCTTGATTGCACGACCTAGTGACATCTCTTCGAAATGTATGGAAAAGTTGTCCTCATGTATTACATCAGGCTTTATGTTGTAGTACATATAGTATATAGTTCATTATTGTTCCTTGATGGGATAAAAACTTTTTCCAATCAGTTTCATTGAAAACAATCTGGCCACCTTTATTTCCTGACAGCTTCACACATGCAGTGAAACCAGAATCGTATGAAAGTCCCGCCGAAACAAGTTTGCACTCTGATTTATTTAACTTATATCGATGTTCACCAATCACCACGTCCTTTGGAATATTGTCTTTGGATTCGGATACACTTGATGTGTATTGATTAACTGCACTTGGTACATTTGATGAAATATATTGCTGTGGCACATATTCAGAGAAACTATAGGACGCAGACATTTTAGAAAACTAATGTGCCTTAAGCACATCGCTGTTTATTTATTACATTACCCCCACTACTCAAATAGTTATCATCTGTTGCTGGGAGAGGGGATAGCTGTGTACGCCAGATGTTATGAGAACGATGGTTACGATAGCTTCCCACGATCGCGAATTATGAATCACCGCCAGATGTTCGCCATATGTTCTCGGTAAAAATATGCGATCTAACTTGTCCAGACATGTCTGGCAGCCAGATGGTCAACACGTGAACGCCAGATGTTCCAGGTCATTCACCTTCAGCCGGATGGTCGTCCACGTGCACGTCAGATGTCCTCGATAAAAATTCATACCGGATATGCGACCTAACTTGTCTAGACAAGTCTGGAAGTCAGATGGTCACCCACGTTCACGACAGGTGTTCATTACGTCATCGTTTTCGGCTTTTCCCGCTCTATACAGCCACTTCCGGTTTCACTTACGGATTCACAGTTCACTTTCGCTTCTATATCGGTCACTTCCGGTTTGATTTCATGTCTCCTTGACCACTTCCGGTCCCATTTCTAGCACTTCCTACCAGATTTTGACCACTTCCGGTTTCTTGTCAAATGTATTTTGACTTCTGGTTTCATTTCCGGCCACATCCGGTTTGATTCCATGTCTCCGTGACCACTTCCGGTCCAATTTTTGCACGTGCACGCCAGATGTTCCCGGTCATTCACCTTTGGTCAAATGTTGAACACGTGTACCCCACATTGTGAGAACGGCCGTTACGATACTTTCCCACGATGGATGCTCACCCACGTGCACGCCATAATTCACCTTCGGCCAAATGGTCGCCCACGTGCACGCTAGACGTTCCCGGTCATTCACCTTCGGCCAGATGGTCACCCACGTGCACGCCATACCTAATGACAGCGCTGCTGGAGCAGAGCGACTCACAGGTGTGCAGTTTGGCCACAAATGGCAGCTCCGCTCCAGCTCCGCTCCAGCTCCGCTCCAGCTCCGCTCCAGCAGCGCTGTCATTTATATACTACTAAGCGGATCAATTATGCCGTTCAGGGAAGTCGCAAAGTGGCGGGCGTCTTAGCTGAAAACCAAACAAAATATTAATAAACACGGTACTTAACATCAGCCAAATTGCTTACCAAACTTCAATCTGTATGTTTACTTACTTCCTCACTTGTGGTGCACCTACCTCTTCAGGAACTCTGTGGACTACTTGGGCCGGCGGTCGAGTCGGACTGAGTGCTTTGGCTAGCTGCAACCGGTGTATCTCTACATGTTTACCTAGCTTTGATGATTATGCACAATAATGAAACTATTTAACGGACTTATTATTATAATACAACAATTATTTAGTCAATATACCCCTACTGTACATTACAATATAAGTATAGAACCTCTTACATGCTAGGACAGAATAATAACTTAGATGCAAATTGCAAGACAAAATTTGTCTCGTTACCCCCCTTACCCCTTACTTCGCTAAAAAAATAATAGAAAGAAATGATTATTATTTTTTTTCTGTGTCCTCTTGATTGCTGGAAATAAAAAAAACAAATAAACAATTTCCCTAAAGTGGCCCCTAACTGATATAAGGCGCTTGCCCCACGACGGTTAGATAAACTTTCCTACAGATAATTAAAATGTTAGAAAAGGCAAAACAAAATAAATTAATCGGTATCCTTGGCTTCTCTGGATTGAATTTCCATATCCAAGTACAGAGGGCCTCCTGAAAGAAAATGAGACGTATTCCTAAAAAAGAAAAAAAAGTTTTACGGGTTTTCTTTTTCGGTCCATAGCAGTTATCGGTCGGTCTAGGGCAACAGCTTGCACTGTACCCCACGGTAGGTGGTATCGATCTGGCGAACCGGTGGGTATAGATAACACTGCACGCCTTGGTATCGGTGCGTGTGGGGTCGTAGAACTAGTCGCGGATAAGGTCCAGGATGCTGTGGCGCAGCGATTCGTTTCGTCGTTGCGGGTGCAGGGCGAGGGTAAGGACAATGCAGGGACATGATCCCATATCGGCCACACCGAGAGCAGAACATACGCCTGTGTAGCGTGCAGTTTACCCGGACATGTCCCTCCAACACAGCGGCCATTTTTCCACCGGGAGGTGGATGTGCAGTTCCTCGGTCTTACGAGGAGGGGGGGGCGTTAAGGAGACGGGTTAGATTCCTAAATTAGGCTGCTCCTGGGGGGTGATGTGACGGCCTCGGGATAGGACATCGAATTGACTCGGCTGCATGGTATCGGGGGCTGGATTTTCCTCTAGTTCCACGAGAACAAAATCAGTATCGGTCGGTGAGGCGCAGACTTGTAGAACGGGATCTGCCATCTAGAATGAGAGAAAGAAAATAAAGCATATAAGGTGCAAGTAAGTCAAACTCAATGATATGAACCAAACATATATTCTCTCGAACTTAAATAGGTAACATACAAACAAAACAAAAATATCATTAACGGGTAATTGATAATATATTCTCTAAGAAAACGGATAATAGAAAAAACGCTTATTCTTCTGCTCTCGCTTTTTTTTTTTTCGATTCGAAGTTCTCACCGGGATGGGGAGGAATCCCATCCGGGCCGTGGTTTTACGGTCACCCATCTAAATATACCCTCTGGACTGCGAATATGGCACCGCCATCTTTTGTGTTCGGGTACATTTGGTGGACGTAGGGCCTATACTTGGCGATATACGTCGGTGCCCCATTCGCTGCTTGAAGCATATTTCGTTAGTTCGGCGTACAAGCTCCCTGTGGTATTGTCGGGCGTTAGTGCCGGCGGAATTCCGGTGGCGGAGGTGATACCAGGGGTAGTGGATGGAGTGATTAGCGACTCAGTTGGGGCCGTGTTTACCGCTAGCGGTAACCCAATAGCGGAGGATGGTTTGGATGGGGCCGGAATGGTGACCATCTATAAGATGCGGATTTTACTAGTGGCTGACGGGGCATGTGGTGGTACGGTCCGTCCGGTGAGTAGGCCAGTCGTAATAACAGGGCCTCGGATAGACGTCAATGGGTTAGAGGATTTCTGGGCAGGATCTGAGGCGGACGTGGAGGTTGGCGGGGGCCGTGGTCGAGTGGGATTTCTCCCCTTGGAGGCCATCAACGCTTGGCCACCAAGTCGGGCCTTAGCGGTTATGATCAAACGTCGCCGTCGGGCGTATATGGCATCCCGGGACGGGATGCATATCGGGAGGACTAGAACTCCCCGGAACGGTTCCCCTGGCTCTAGCCGTGGGCTGCGGATAGACGGTTTTGCGGCGTTGGAAGAAAAATAGCGTTTTAAATCTTTTACGTCAATCCGCGTGAACTTCCTCCCTGTTTTGGACTTGAGGTTGTAGACAACATCGGCAACGGTATACGGTCCCGAATATTTCGGTGCTAGTTTCGAGGCAAAACCCTTAATGGTAGACGACAGAGGGTGTTCACGCTTCATGACACGGTCTGCTACTTGATACCGGACTTCCCGACGGCGGATATTGTAATATTTGCCTTGTGTAGCGCAAGCTGTAGCGCAAGCTCGCGCCTTTATCCGAACTAGCGCAAACACTGTAGTTTTTGTAAACGGTCGGTATGCGCTGGCGGCATATCATTTTCCTCGTTCGGTTCGGCGGCTTCCCCAGCCTCGGCTTGAAAAACGGTGTATGGTAAGGATATCTCACGACCAAAGTTCAGAAATGCTTGTGAGAATCCTGTTGACTCATGCCTTGATCTATTTATAGCCAGTTGGAAGTCGCTTAATTGTTGATCCCATTTCCGGCGATCCAGTTCACAGTACTGTAACCCAGTCAATGAATACATGAAAACGGGGTTTGTTTGCAAAAGGTCGGGAAGTTTTGAAACTTGGCACATACCTAGATCTTGAGGTCCTCAATGAGCACCTGATTTTGCGAACACGGCATGGCGCTGCTCGCGACGCCATTTTGAAAAAATGGCGCATGAAATAAGAAAATTAGACATATCTTCCTTACCGTACCTTTTATTGGAAAAATACCTTTATTCAAAATTATTCCTCATAAAATTGTCTACAATTTAGCTATTGTTTTGTCCGATCAATATTTACAGATGTAGCTTCTCAGATTCGAAAAAAAATTAAGTATTGTTTTACAGCGCATTTTTTAGATGTATAAAAGTACTTTTATTTTTCAAATTATGAATATCGACCCAACTACACTAGCAGTGATGCGTTAACACCTAATACACCCCCCCCCCTCCTTGCCTCTACCCCCAGCAACTTCTATTACCCCACTCTTTAAAAATCTTTGGTGGGGAGCCGGCTGCTAGACAGCGACTAAGTGTAATTCCATAATCGAGAGTTTGTGAGCCGTTGAATAAACTCTTTTGTCGCAATGGCGGAAGCAAACGTGTGTTTTATTTGTGAAAAAACTATGACTGACAACATTGTAGTAGTCAAAAGAAGTGGTGGTGAAAATTAACGAGTGTGTAGTGACAAAAGACAGGACGGTAAATCCGCACAATTTTTAAATAATATTGATAGTGTAATAGTGCATAACAACTGCCGTAAGACGTATATAAATGAGACAATGATTACGTCGGCACTGAATCGAAAAGATAAGGTTGTGGAAGTGCCAGTAGTGCAAACGTTGCGTTCACGTGTACCGACTTTCAACTTTAAGAACAGTTGCTTTTTGTGTGATGCGGTGATAGGTGAGGATTTCTATAATAAACAGAAAAAAACGCGTAGAGGTCCGTGATGTTGTTCATCAGGTACGCACTTTTTCCATAAAAGATACAGTATTAGCTTTAGCTTCTAAACGTAATGATGATTTGGGAGAGAAAATACAAGCGCAACTCGCAAATGTAGATTTGGTTGCAGTCGAGGCGCAGTACCATCACTCATGTATGAAAAAATTTAGTAAACAGCAGACATCAGAACATAGCAGGGGTTATCGACCCGCTACCCAAGTAGACAAAGCAATGGAATTTATATATGCATATCTGGAGGAGCATGGGCTGAATGCCAATTTAGTCTTAATGAATTATGTGACCAAATCCAGGGATATCGTCCAGATGTGCGAACGATAAAGGTATACAAATGGTATACAAATAAGGAAAGCGACACGCGTGCGGATCGATTATGTGTTGTGAATGCAGCAGCAACTATTGTACTGGAAGACATACGATCACAGGTGTATGAAACACAGGAATATCCACCGTCCAATAGATTCCTCGAAGGTATAACGGCAGTAATTTCCGAAACATTGAGTACTTTCATCGAAGGAGTTATCTTGAGACACAAGCGCAGTTCAAAAGAATCTTTGCGAGCTAAGTATACTGCTTTGTATCACGCTATAGTTGCGGCGGTAAGGCCCCGCTCCTTTTTGTCCCCCTTACAAATTGGTCTTGGTACATTCTTGTACCAAAAATTTGGATCGAAGGAACTATTGAATATCAACTGTCAGCTATCATGCGACCAGATATCGAAATTAACATGGATGCATTTTCACAAGTTTCCTTTGACAATGCGGACTTTAACACTAATACTCTCGATGGCCTACATACTTTCATACCATGGGAGGCATTCAATGTGTCACTCCTAGAAGTGCTGTCGTTCCTGATCAAACAATACCACGCCTGAAGAGAATTCCTTCGGCGGCCAGTCTCAAAGTTTGGCGAAATTCCATTGCAAACCTTTTCAAGACGAAGTGATTCGGGCTTATCAACTTTAAGCATTGAAAATTTAGAAACATTACATCCCGTTTCCACCGCAGTTTTGCCTTTAATTTTTGATTTAATGTGGCTGTATGGAAAATTTACCGGCGGCTCATCGATACCTGGGTGGAACGGTTTCATGGAACAAGTCACTGCATCACTTCCATTCCAAAATCATTTGTGTTGTGTTTGCCATTTATTAATGCTCCGCCCAGTGAATATGACACGATCTATACCGCACTGTGTTTGGCTGCAGAAAAATGTAAAAGATTACAACAACATACATGTTTTGTCACTTTTGACTTGCCATTATATCAAAGCACGTGATATCATTGGTAATGCCGACGAAAATAGTTACTTACGTATCGTGGAAAGCGTACTAGGGGGCTTTCAGTTGCTGATGTCGTTTATGGGAACTATTGGGTATTTAATGACTAGAGGCGGGTTGAATGAGCTGTGGAGTAAAATATATGCACCAAATTCAATTGATAACATGTTATCTGGACACGCGTATTCCCGTGCTGTAAGAGCGCATATGTTAACACATCTCGCCTTGTCACAAATTATATTGCAGGACATTGTACTTTCCGAGAAAGACAAGGATTAATTGCAAAATTTCTTGCTTGAAAATAATCGATTTATGATCCTGTTGGCGAGTGAGAATGAAGCGGTGCGGACACTTGCCGAGAACATTCGCCAGAAGCTGCTGCAACTGGAACAAAATGGTGCAACGGCAAAATTGTGGTTGCAATATTTTCAGATGGTGTGCTTGGTTAACTGATTTATAGAAGCAGAATGGATGGGCAATTGGCAACTTCATTTAGATACAATACAGCAGATGCAGCAGCCTTTTTTTCATGCCACTGGTCATTTCCCATATGCCAAGGCTAGTTGACTATACCTATAAGACATGGTCCACTTGAAGGCGAGGATGGATCCTGCGGAATATAAGCGTTATACCGAAAATGGCTATTTCACCATTCGTCGTAGCGAAAAATTTTGGTCAGGTATTTGGTCTGATATGACAATAGAGCAAACGCTCATGAGGACTATGAAAAGCATAGGCGGCCTTACACATGGTAGGGACATAACGAACAGCGTGCTTACTAAGTGAACATTGACAATGGTATATCTTTGGGAGAAGATTTTTCTCCCTTGCGGTATTTGATTTCGAAGTATCGAAGAACCAAGAAATAGCAAACGAGATTCATAGACCAGCTAGAAAACATTTTAGAAGACGAAGAGTAATTGTTAAAGGTCTCAATGATCTCTACCAAGCAGATCTTATAGAAATGTGTCCATATGCGAAAATAAATAGAGGTTATAGATACCTCTTAGTAGTCATTAATGTATTTTCAAAGTTTGTTTGGTGCGAACCAATAAAAAATTAAAGTGGAAAAGTGGTAACCCAAGCAATGAAAAATATATTGTCACAGGTTTACAAACGGATATGGGAAAATAACTTTACAATAAAGAATTCAATAAATTAATGGATGAGAGAAAAATTAATCATTATTCATAGCTCAAGCAAGTGTTACAGAAAGAGTGAATAGAATATTAAAAAAAATTGAATGTGGAAACAGTTTAGTTTGCAAGGAAACTACAAGTGGTTAAATATTTTACCGGATATTGTAGCGAAATACAATGACACTGATCACAAAACCATAGGCATGAAACCAAAGGATGTGAAAAAGAAAATATTTACTACGATTTATTTATAGCAATTTAAAGACATCGATCCAAGGAAACAAAAATTAAAAGTCAATGATCATGTGAGAGTAAGTAAATATCGTGAGGCTTTTTCAAAAGGGTATACACCTAATTGGTCAAATGAAATTTTTAAAATCAGGAAAGTTCACCAAAGCAATCCTAGAACATATTTATTAGGAGATCAAGACGGTGATGAAATTAAAGGAGGTTTTTATGAGCATGAAATTCAGAAAGTAAAGTATCCTGACATATATCTTGTGGAAAAGGTTCTAAGAAGAAAGGGGAATAAACTTTATGTTAAATGGTTGGAATTAGACAAGAGATATAATTCATGGATTTCAAATGACCGACTTGCATAAAGATAAACTGTAATATTTAGTTTTTAATAAAAACAAATTTTAAGGTGGCCATTCCCTAGAAAGAGACATCCGATAGGGAAATATTTATTATTTTTGGCTATCACTTTTTTTTCTTAGTACCACTGAAATTATTGAATGAAAATTGATAGTAATAGTCTTGTTATGGTTCTACTTAGGTGCTCTTATAGTTTTTATACGTACTAAATATACGTACTAAAAAAAAAGTTATGGGCAAAAATAATAAATATTTCCCTATCGAATGTCTCCTTCTAGGGAATGGCCACCTTAAGCATAAACTATTGTATTTACATACCAAATTTCACAGAGAAAATTATAAAATGTACTTAATAATTGCCTACATCTCATTAGTACATCTTTCATTATATGGTTTACATCTATGATTATTATCTAAAATAGGCGTGATAATTTTTGAAATTAATGCCATTCTTCTTTGGAAACGTCTTCTATCATGAGCTAATGATATCCAAGGCCCCTTCCCTGATGAGTTGTAGGCAAAATTCCATGTTACAAAAAAATATATTTGATTGTTTTTCATTAAATATCTTTTTCATTTTACACCTTGCTAGTACACTCAGCTTCGAATATATTTGGGTAAATGTACATTAATTCCATGAGGATTCCAAAATTTTCGCTATTAGAATTTTCACTCGATGGAAGTAGATTCTTTATTCAAACACATTTCCTCCTTGACGTTGTAATCCCTTCTACACAATCTTAAAATAACTTGTAAATTGCGATCTTCTTAACATGTCAATTCGGTACTTACCGAGTGGTAATAACTCCCACAATTTGCAGATTGTCTCATACCCTAAATAGATATATGAATTATGTTTCCAAATTTTTATCACTCTTGATGGGGGAATTTCTTCAAAATATATAGAAGAACTACCAGCACGCATAGGTTCCACTTTATCATTAGTGTATAAATAATTTGTTAGTATACGTTCATTTGCAATAAACTGGGTCCACTCGTTTTCATCGAAAACTATTACAACAGTTTTATTTCATGACAGTATTACGCAGGGGGTATAGCACACCTCATATGATAACCCTGTTGACACAAATTTACATTTAGATTTATTTAGCTTATATGTTCGTTTACCGAGCACCACTAAGTCGTGTTTACTCTGAGATGTTAAAGGTAAATCACCAACAAAATCGAATTTGAGCTCCGGTAAATCGAAAATACTATTTTGCGTCATCTTGGGAAACTGAATCTAAGATTATTAGTGACAATTTATGTAAAATGCTGTTACACAAGCTTATATTATTGAAGTATTTGGTGGGAGATAGTTCTAGAACTTCCCATATGCTTAATATGGTTAAGCCGTAGAATGGTAGGAGGTATTGGCAATTGTCTCGTAAGACGATGGTGCTAATGATGGTGTGAGGTTGTTCTTAAACTCTCCATCCTCTCCAGAATTGGCATCCTCGTGCTACGTATCATATGGATTCTTGTCTTCGCATATGATTTTATTGGTAATGTCATTAATTCTGGTAGATCTGATGGTCTCAGTACTTGACCCAGAATATCTTCGGCATTATAGTCTGTTGATAAATGGATATCATTTCGCTGATTCATTTCTTCTTTTAGAACCCCCTCCAATATTTTTTTAGCCATAGACATCTTATGTTTTTTTTTCAGAAAAGAGCTTATATGCACATAATGTCTCATGATCCACCGATTCATCTTTTAAGTTACTGTTTGATGCATTTGTAAGAGCGCCATGAAACCAAAAATTTTGTCAACAGCTGCTTCGATATTTTCATCAACTTTCTCATCATATTCACATATATATTTATTGATTTTACATTACCGTTGCAATTCATATTACTAATATAACCAAGACCTTTTAATGCTATTACAAATGTCTTAACAATGGGAAGTGAAATTATTGAGTATGAGTATCACTTTTAATATTAACAGCTCAAAAGTGGTTTTCCAGAAATAGTTCATTTCCTTATGAATGAGAGTCCTGAAATACCTCCCACCACAATTTACCCCAATTAGAGTATTCATTTATCAATGAGAGAACTATAACATACCCCCCACCACATCACCAGCACCCCCCACCACACCATTTCCTTCCTTTTTCAGTTAGGGCATTTATCTATCAATGAGAGAACTACAACATACCCCCCACCACATCACCAGTACCCCCCACCACACCACCTCTACATGCCAATCTCTGATTGGTGGGGGGTATGTAGTTCTCTCATTCTTGCCCTACTCATCGTCATAAGTTATTTCCCCTACCGGACGGAAACAAACCCATCCTTCGCCTCGCTTACAATCCTTGGAGCAAAAAGTGAAAGCGACCTTATCACCAAACTCAAGGCCCTCAAGACCTTTTGCATTTACTTGCCTGACGTTATCTCACACCAAGCTCACAGGTTTTTCACCCACAGGCACCGACTTGATTTTGAATTCTAACGTACGTCCGGTTAAATTGAAGCGACGCACTTTCTTTACAAAATTCTTGATGCTGACAAATTTTTCCATTTTATCGGACAGTTCAAAAGATATCGAAAGACTGATTAGACAGGTGTATTTGGCGTCCCTTTGTCACTTTAGAACCGGTTTGTATCGGTCAACCGCACCTCTTGTCTATACATGTACAATTACCCGATCAGTTGCGAAAGACTCCTGTCTTTTCCATAAGATCCGATTTTCCCACGATGAATATTAATTTTTATTTCATTTGTAGGTGGTAAGGTTACCCGAAAAACTTGCCTGCGAAACAAGTAAGAAACTAATACCTCTATCTGCTGACACAGAGGCTCAGTCTAGGGACGGGGTGACATGCCAGCGAAACAAGTAAAAAAATAACACCTCTCTCTGCTGGTACAGAGGCTCGGTCTAGGGGTGAAGCGCTGAATTGTTATGTTTATTTTTAAAAATAAATATTATATTTTTAATGAATTATATGTTTACCCCAAAATTCTTCCGCAAGAATTATAACCGTCGTTTCAAAAATTGCGGGCCGATTCATTTATTTAACATCTAAAAAGGGACATTTGGAAACAAAGCTTTTTATTCTGGTAAAGAGAGAGAAAGCGTCATGTTCTTCTCCATACTCCGCAACCCCACCCAGCCCCGTTAATCAAGAAACGAGGTTATGGGCGGACGGGGGGCCCATACTCAGGTGCAAGAAAGCGCCAGTGTCGTTTTAGTGTCACCATCTCAGTGAACGTTAACCTCAGTTCATTTAAAATTACTTCAAGAATTATCACCTTTATTTCAAAATTTGCCCCTTTCTAACAGGGGCCGATTCATATTTTTGCACCATCCCCAACGCAGTGAATGATTCTCGCAACCCCACCACCCCTGCTGGTGCTGAATTGTTAAACATCAAACGCCTGAAAATTATGTCGTTCTGACGGGGTGGCTGTCAGCTGTGCATTTTCATTTTTAACCTCTAAAAGGGGCTGGGGGAAAACCTAAACCTGTGTGTAAGAAAGCGCTGAAAATCATGTCGTTCTGGTACATTTAAATGTCTATAGCTCCATTTCAATGAACGTTAACCCGAGGTCAAAATTTTGGTTTTTCAAACCCGAGGTGCTCAGCCATTGAGTTTTTGGCACACTGCTCTCCCTCGTTATAGACATTGAAACCAATGTCTCGATGGCTCATATGTTAAGATGTTGTACCTTCAACCGGGAGATCGATGGCTCGATACCTGCTGGACGAGGAGGTTTTTCCACAGGACCCCGTCAGGGGGGCCACCTACCATGAAGGGGGTCACGGAGTCCTACGGAGGCCCCAGCGAAGCCCTATGGAGCCCCATCTTTGGGGGCAGACCCCGATCTCAACCGGCGCCATACCTACTAATATACTCAAATTCTGACCAGGCTGAGAAGCATAGATCGAAAGATAGTGTAGGCTACTTACGCTCGAGCCATAGGTACTACAACCTTACAGGAAATCTGATATTGCTTCGAATACTTAGTTTCGTTGCGCGAGGACCTGCTATTGAGCTGTTGAGACGAGTTGAGAGTAGGATGTAAATGGGAAAGCTGCTGGAGCGGAGCTGATCCTCAGGGATCAGAGCTCACTCATGATCAGCTCCGCTCCAGCAGCACTCCCATTAGGTATGGCGTGCACGTGGGCGACCATCTGGCCGAAGGTGATTTATGGCGTGCACCTGGTGAGCATCGATCGTGGGAAAGTATCGTAACGGTCGTTCTCACAATGTGGGGTACACGCGTTCAACATCTGGCATACACGTGGGTGAGCATGGGAAGCTATCGTAACCGCCGTTCTCACGGTCTGGGGTACACGTGTTGAACATCTGGCATGCACGTGGGCGAGCATCTGGCTTAACCGTTATTTCATGAACATGTCTAAACTTGTCTATGGAGGTGATTCATAATTTAGGTATGCAGGTGGTGGATAGGTACAAACAGGAAGTGGACAGGTAAACCGGAAGTGACCGGAAATCAAACAGGTTAACCGGAAGTGAAACCGGAAGTGACCGGAAATGAACCAGGTAAACAGGAAGTGAAACCGGAAGTGACCGGAAATGAACCCGGTAAAACGGAAGTGAAACCGGAAGTGGCCGGAAATGAAACCGGAAGTAAAAATACATCTGTTGATGTACCGGAAGTGGTCAAAATCTAACCGGCAGTGCTGGAAATAGGGCCGGAAGTGGTCAAGGAAGCATGTGAGCAAACCGGAAGTAGCCGGAAATGAAACCGGAAGTAAAACTACATCTGGTGATGTACCGGAAGTGGTCAAAATCTAACCGGAAGTGTTGGAAATTGGGCCGGAAGTGGTCAAGGAGACATGGAATCAAACCGGAAGTAACCGGAAATGACACCGGAAGTAAAAATACATCTGATGTGAAACCGGAAATGGTCGAATACTGATCAGAAGAAGTTCCAAACATTAGACCGGAAGTGGTCAAGGAGACATGGAATCAAACCGGAAGTGACCGGAAATGAAACCGGAAGTAAAAATACATCTGATGAGGTACCGGAAGTGACCGGAAATGAAACCGGAAGTAAAAATACATCGGACACGAAACCGGAAGTGGTCAAAATCTGATCGGAAGTGCTAGAAATTGGACCGGAAGTGGTCAAGGAAGCATGGAATCAAACCGGAAGTGACCGATATGGAAGCGGGAGTGGATTGTGAATCCGGAAGTATTCTTTATCAAAACCGAAAGCGAACAGGTGAGCAGGAAATAGCCGAATCTAGTGATAAACAGGAAGCGCATATGACACACATCTGGCGATGATTCATATTCGATCGTGGGGAGCTATCGTAACGGCCGTTCTCACGGTGTGGGGTACACGTGTTGAATATCTGGCGTGCACGTGGGTAAGCAGCTGGCCGAAGGTGAATGACCGGGAACATCTGGCATGCACGTGTTGACCATCTGGCTGCCAGACATGTCTAGACAAGTTAGATCGCATATTTTTATCGAGAACATATATCGAACATCTGGCGGTGATTCATAATTCGCGATCGTGGGAGAGCATCGTAACCTTCGTTCTCATGATAACATCTGGCAGCCAGATGGAACAGATCCAACGAATTTTATGAAAATTTTATATGAATTTTATTTATTATTATATGATTGAAAATTAAGAAAATATGTTGAAACCAGGGATTGAACCCGGGACCTCTAGAACTTCAGTCTAGCGCTCTCCCTCTGAGCTATTTCAACTTACATAAACATTAATGAAAAAATCCTATATGTGGATTAAGAATAAAACATTATATCCCATAGCAACAGATGATAGGGAGACAAGTCTGAACAAGTCTAGACACGTCTGTAAAAACGGTAAAAGGTGAAGGACAACGAAATGTTTCAGGCCATGTCCGCTAGATGATAACTATCTGAGTAGTGGGGGTAATGTAATAAATAAACAGCGATGTGCTTAAGACACATTAGTTTTCTAAAATGTCTGCGTCCTATAGTTTCTCTGAATATGTGCCACAGCAATATACTTCATCAAATGTACCGAGTGCAGTTGATCAATGCGTGTCAAGTGTATCCAAAGACAATATTCCAAAAGATGTATTGATTGGTGAACATCGATATAAGTTAAATAAATCAGAGTGTAAATTTGTTTCGGTGGGACTTTCATACGATTCTGGATACGCTCCCTGTGTGAAGCTGTCAGGAAATAAAGGTGTTCAGATTGTTTTCAATGAAGGCGATTGGAAGAGATTTTTATCCCACCAAGGAACAATAATGAATTATATGTATTACAACATAAAGCCTGATGTAATACATGAGGACGGCTTTTCCATACATTTCGAAGAGCTGTCAATAGGCCGTGCAATCAAGATTTCGAAGGAACAGAATTATATATATTTGGGATATGAATCGATGTGTGGTTTATGTGAAATACTGCCACTAGTGAAATACAGAGTGGAATTATTGAAAAATCAGCAATTTGTGAACTACTTCAAGATTTTACAAAAAGGGCTACAGAACCAAAGAGGCAATGTTTTTGAAAATGCTCTTAATATACTTAAAGGCAATCCAAATAGTGAAAATATCAGCATGATTATGGAATTGATATATATTCATCCTAATATCTTTGAAAAGGAGTGTAATGAAAAAAGTAGCGTTTAACGAAAAAAATCAAGTTCATCATCTTATAACATGGAGCTATGCATATAACTCATCTAGAAAAACATATTGGGAATTGTTTGCAGTGGACAGACTACGCTTCCATAGGAGAATCGAGACAGTCTCAAATATTCTTAATCCTATTTTAGATATTAATCACAGATGTAAAGTATTTCACGAAAGATTTGAAATAAAAGAACATGTAACAAATACAATTTGTTTTATTTAAAAAATGTTTACAGGTTTATACTAATTCTTTTTTATTAATCCAAGAGTTGTGTTTACTGCTTAACCCCAGCCATTTAACATAGATCTTCCTTCCTTTTCTTCTTAAAATCTTTTCAACTAGATAAATGTCGGGGTGTTTAACATTCTGAATTTCATATTCATAGAAACCTCCTTCAATCCGGGTTCCTTCTTGATCTTCCAAAATATAAGTTGTTGGATTAGTGTTTTGTACTTTCCATATCTTAAAAACTTCATTTGACCAATTCGGAGTATAGCCTTTCGAAAAAGCTTGGTATTTACTTATTCTTACAAAGTCTCCTTTGCTGAATTTCTGTTTGCGCGGATCAACTGTTTTTAAATGTCCATACGCGCGCTGTAGTAAATATTTTTTATCTTTCTCTGTAATATTTTTCGGTTTCCTATTAGTGGTCCCATGTATAGTATCATTATATTGTTCAACTATATCAGGTAAAAGATTTAGCCACTTGTAGTTTCCTTGTAAACTGAATTGCCGCCACATCAAATTTTTCAAGGTGCGATTTACCCTTTCCACAACACTAGCTTTTAAATTGGAGAAAGTGCTGTAGTGGTTAATTTTAAAATTCTTCATTAATTCTCCAAATTGTTTATTGTAAAACTCTATACCCATATCTGTCTGAAGGTTTTTAGGAGGGGTCTTCATTTCCGACAAAATTGCTTTCATCGCCTCGGCTACATCTTTACCGCTCTTTCTTTTAACTGGTCGAGCCCATACAAATTTACTGAATACGTTTATAACAACAAGAATATATCGATTGCCTTTATTATTTTTTGCATACGGAATCATTTCTACTAGATCAGCCTGAATTAGATCGTTTAATCCTTTGACAATCACATGTCTTCTTTGAAAATTTTTCCTGGCCGGTTTATGTAATTCATTAACAACGTCTTCTTTAATATTATTCATTTATTAACGGAAAGCACAATTTCTACAAAGAGAGCTGGATCCGACGTGAGTGAAAATGACACCTCATCTCCCTTGTTGAGGTTTTTATTATCTGGATTATAATTTTCATTGTTTAAAAACATTGTCACATTGTTAGGTAAATTTATACTTTCAATTATACCTGAAATAGGTAACGTGTACGATACAGTGCCACCATCTAACACGTAAAAAGTGAAAGTACGAATATTTGTTGATATTTTCTGTTCAATACCCCGAATTTGTATAAGGCACAGGCTAGATAAAGTACTAGCAGAATCTACAAGTGTGGAATACGGTTTTAAATGGTAGGTAAACATATGTCTACCAAACTTGTCTATAGGCATGATGAACGTTTACTGGATAGATTTAAACTGAGCAGAAATTAATATGTGACTCTTATTTAATTATTTTTAATTCTCGTAATTCAGATATGATTGATGCAATCTCATTTTTATGTCCATCATTTCCGGCTATTTGGGAAGCTACTAAAAGCCTTAGTCTGTCTATCAACTCGTTGGGATCATCGTAATACACGTAATCTATTTTTTTATTAGACAAGTCCAATGTGCCTCCTTTCGTAGGCTGCTTAAATGAGTGAGATCTAGGACGAATATTACTTTGAGATCTAGTATTAGGAGGCGGTGGTTTACTAAATGAAGATGTCCTCGGAATCGTTGTAGGTTTTAATAAACCTTTATCTAATAAATAGAGTCTAATTATATTTTTATATTTTACGGTATTCGTAGCTTGAATTTGTTCATCAGGATCAAAATTTCTACGATAGGCATTAGTAAGTTTTAGTATATGCATATAATGATCTAATTCTGATTTTTTATAGGCTTTAGGTTCTTTCTTAAACAGTAACTCATATAATCCAGTAGAGCCGGGGTATCTGATATCCTTCACAACAATATCATTGCCGACAATTTTTAATTCGGAATCGCCTACTTTAAATTTATCTGTTTCAATATCATGTGTTATACCATATACGCGATCGTATATTGTCTCATCTCCTCGTATGGATTCATCAATATATGTTCTCGGCAAGGGATCATATGCATCAAGATATTCTTTATAAGCCGCTGTTTTTGACAATTCTTGTATATGTATACGAGTTCTTTCTACATCCTGATTAATTAAATCGTCGCTATTTTGTTCAACAGTAGTAGAATTGTGTGGATCAAATTGATAAGTATCCTCCAAAAAACTGTGTCCAGTCATAGGTAACGTGGGCATATATTTATTTAAAACGTTAACATTAGATTTTTTTGGAGTAGAAGTTTCTGATTTAAACACTTCAGGCTCCTTTTTAACTGATACGTCTGATTTCATGTTTTGTACTAATTTTTCCAATGGTTCGATAATGGGCTTATAGCCTTTCACCAACTGAGCCTGTGTTTGTGCGACATCGGATTTTAGAGACTGATATTTCTGCCTAACTGATTTTCTAGTTTTTATTAGTTCCTTGGCTAACTTTTTATCCATCTTTACACCACAGAATATAGATGTGTACTGCATTTTGTACAAAGTATTTATGTATTATATATTACAACACAATGTAGCTATCAAATCCTTTTCTATATCTTCCATTATTTATTGAGCAGTCTTTATCTATAACGACAAACCCATATTGATCTTTCCAACATAAAGAACAAAGATCTTTAAATTTTTGAAACGACATGTCAACGCTCACGTGGTCGTCATAAATGTGTTTAAGGTTTGTATTATCCTGATGAAAAATAATTATTAAATTACCATTATCTCTAATCAATCTTTTCTCAATAGATGAATAAGTTTGACACAAGAATAAATAATCTGTGTTCTTATGACGTCCGAAACAAAAGTAATCTCGCATAATACTTTGATTACAAGAGGCAACATCATCAAAGATAATAATCGAATTCGGTCTGATCTCTTGAGCCGGTATAACGTCTTCTCCTTCATGGAATTCAAAATAATCTATTTCTTTCATTGGTTTCAATAACTTTCTCAAATATTCATATTTTGGTTGGTATAAAGACTTTGAATATATGTAGATATTCTCAAATCGGAGTCCATTGGGGTGTGTGAGTAATGTAACAACTAAATTTGTTTTACCGCAGCCGGAACTACCAACTACCAGCGCTCACTTCGATAGACCCCGAAATAGTTCACCATGTTTTTGATAATTATTTTCCGCCAAACACTCATCTTGATTAACAATTGGTAATGTAACATTCTGTTTTTCAATCTTCATTGCGGAAGTATATATAAGGAACTGTATCATCAGCCATTCAACCATACTATTTATAAGGCTGCACATGACTAGAAAATCAGTTCCGCTTAGAATTTTCAACAGACTATATAATGCTTGTGCACAACACAACCATAGTTAATCGCAAACGAAGGCGTGCAAAGACAGGGTCAGGATTTATTAATAGTCTTATTAATAGTCTGCCGTTTGAATTGCATGTACCAGGTTACAACTATTGTGGTCCAGGAACAAAGCTGTCGAATCGACTTGCCAGAGGTGATACTGGAGTAAATCCTTTAGACGAGGCTTGTAAAGGGCATGATATCGCATATTCGCGTTCTAAGGATATAACAAGTAGACATCAAGCAGATAAAGTGTTAGCAGAAAAAGCATATCAGCGGTTTAAAGCAAGTGACTCTTCAGTTGGAGAAAAAATTACTGCATTAGGTATAGCTGGTACTATGAAAGCAAAAACCAAGCTCGGAATGGGCATGCGTAGAAAATTACGCTCCAAACGGAAACGTGGCATGGGGCTGCGTAAGAACACACTAAGTTTCAATAATGCAGTACAACGAGCTCGACGCGGTATTCAAAGCAACAATTCCAGTGATCTTATTAAAGTCGCAAAACAAGCATTATCATCAATTGGAACAAAGAAACTCTCTTTACCAAAGAAGCGGATTATTCCTATCCCAAAAACAGGTGGTTTTCTACCGTTCCTTTTACCTATATTTGCCGCATTAGGTGCTTTAGGAAGTATAGGAGGTGGTGCTGCAGGTATCGCAAAAGCTGTTAATGACGCGAAAGCCGCAAAAGAAAAACTTGAGGAAGAGAAAAGACACAATTTAGCCATGGAGCAGGTTGCAGTAGGAAAAGGACTCTACTTACGTCCTTATAAAAAGGGCATAGGATTATATCTAGCACCGTTTAAAAAAACTGCCAATAAAGCTACCTCGTCGGCCCCTAACCAACATAGATTTAATGAAATACGCTAAAGATTTACATATTCCAAACTTTCGGGGTGTATTTATGAGAGATGCATTACCAGTAAAGATAAAGAAAAGTGAGTGTGGTATAATTAATCTGGATATTTCATCGGGCCCCGGTACTCACTGGACGGCATATGTGAAGAAAAAGAACTCGATAATCTATTTCGATAGTTATGGAAACTTAAGACCACCAAATGGAGTAATAAATTATTTCTATAGCGATGGTAGCTTGAATAAAGTTAACTATAATCATGATCAGATGCAAAAATATAATTCAAATAATTGTGGTCACCTGTGTCTAAAATTTTTATATAATCAATGTAAATAAAGGAAATGTCTTTATTGTACGTGTACTATTGAATTGTGCAACATGTCTCTAACTTTTTCACTTACGGGCATTTCTTCCATCTTGACAGCAGATTTTAATCCGCCGATATATTTAGAAGACAATTTGGATTATGTTATCGGTTTAACGAACTTTGAAACTTTTAATGTTATACCAAACGTCGACGAAACAAACAACAAATTCACTCATGGTAATATAACCACAACTAGTGCTGGAAATAGGGCCGGAAGTGGTCAAGGAAGCATGTGAGCAAACCGGAAGTAGCCGGAAATGAAACCGGAAGTAAAACTACATCTGGTGGTGTACCGGAAGTGGTCAAAATCGAACCGGAAGTGTTGGAAATTGGGCCGGAAGTGGTCAAGGAGACATGGAATCAAACCGGAAGTAACCGGAAATGACACCGGAAGTAAAAATACATCTGATGTGAAACCTGAAATGGTCGAATACTGATCAGAAGAAGTTCCAGACATTAGACCGGAAGTGGTCAAGGAGACATGGAATCAAACCGGAAGTGACCGGAAATGAAACCGGAAGTAAAAATACATCTGATGAGGTACCGGAAGTGACCGGAAATGAAACCGGAAGTAAAAATACATCGGACACGAAACCGGAAGTGGTCAAAATCTGATCGGAAGTGCTAGAAATTGGACCGGAAGTGGTCAAGGAAGCATGGAATCAAACCGGAAGTGACCGATATGGAAGCGGGAGTGGATTGTGAATCCGGAAGTATTCTTTATCAAAACCGAAAGCGAACAGGTGAGCAGGAAATAGCCGAATCTAGTGATAAACAGGAAGCGCATATGACACACATCTGGCGATGATTCATATTCGATCGTGGGGAGCTATCGTAACGGCCGTTCTCACGGTGTGGGGTACACGTGTTGAATATCTGGCGTGCACGTGGGTAAGCAGCTGGCCGAAGGTGAATGACCGGGAACATCTGGCATGCACGTGTTGACCATCTGGCTGCCAGACATGTCTAGACAAGTTAGATCGCATATTTTTATCGAGAACATATATCGAACATCTGGCGGTGATTCATAATTCGCGATCGTGGGAGAGCATCGTAACCTTCGTTCTCATGATAACATCTGGCAGCCAGATGGAACAGATCCAACGAATTTTATGAAAATTTTATATGAATTTTATTTATTATTATATGATTGAAAATTAAGAAAATATGTTGAAACCAGGGATTGAACCCGGGACCTCTAGAACTTCAGTCTAGCGCTCTCCCTCTGAGCTATTTCAACTTACATAAACATTAATGAAAAAATCCTATATGTGGATTAAGAATAAAACATTATATCCCATAGCAACAGATGATAGGGAGACAAGTCTGAACAAGTCTAGACACGTCTGTAAAAACGGTAAAAGGTGAAGGACAACGAAATGTTTCAGGCCATGTCCGCTAGATGATAACTATCTGAGTAGTGGGGGTAATGTAATAAATAAACAGCGATGTGCTTAAGACACATTAGTTTTCTAAAATGTCTGCGTCCTATAGTTTCTCTGAATATGTGCCACAGCAATATACTTCATCAAATGTACCGAGTGCAGTTGATCAATGCGTGTCAAGTGTATCCAAAGACAATATTCCAAAAGATGTATTGATTGGTGAACATCGATATAAGTTAAATAAATCAGAGTGTAAATTTGTTTCGGTGGGACTTTCATACGATTCTGGATACGCTCCCTGTGTGAAGCTGTCAGGAAATAAAGGTGTTCAGATTGTTTTCAATGAAGGCGATTGGAAGAGATTTTTATCCCACCAAGGAACAATAATGAATTATATGTATTACAACATAAAGCCTGATGTAATACATGAGGACGGCTTTTCCATACATTTCGAAGAGCTGTCAATAGGCCGTGCAATCAAGATTTCGAAGGAACAGAATTATATATATTTGGGATATGAATCGATGTGTGGTTTATGTGAAATACTGCCACTAGTGAAATACAGAGTGGAATTATTGAAAAATCAGCAATTTGTGAACTACTTCAAGATTTTACAAAAAGGGCTACAGAACCAAAGAGGCAATGTTTTTGAAAATGCTCTTAATATACTTAAAGGCAATCCAAATAGTGAAAATATCAGCATGATTATGGAATTGATATATATTCATCCTAATATCTTTGAAAAGGAGTGTAATGAAAAAAGTAGCGTTTAACGAAAAAAATCAAGTTCATCATCTTATAACATGGAGCTATGCATATAACTCATCTAGAAAAACATATTGGGAATTGTTTGCAGTGGACAGACTACGCTTCCATAGGAGAATCGAGACAGTCTCAAATATTCTTAATCCTATTTTAGATATTAATCACAGATGTAAAGTATTTCACGAAAGATTTGAAATAAAAGAACATGTAACAAATACAATTTGTTTTATTTAAAAAATGTTTACAGGTTTATACTAATTCTTTTTTATTAATCCAAGAGTTGTGTTTACTGCTTAACCCCAGCCATTTAACATAGATCTTCCTTCCTTTTCTTCTTAAAATCTTTTCAACTAGATAAATGTCGGGGTGTTTAACATTCTGAATTTCATATTCATAGAAACCTCCTTCAATCCGGGTTCCTTCTTGATCTTCCAAAATATAAGTTGTTGGATTAGTGTTTTGTACTTTCCATATCTTAAAAACTTCATTTGACCAATTCGGAGTATAGCCTTTCGAAAAAGCTTGGTATTTACTTATTCTTACAAAGTCTCCTTTGCTGAATTTCTGTTTGCGCGGATCAACTGTTTTTAAATGTCCATACGCGCGCTGTAGTAAATATTTTTTATCTTTCTCTGTAATATTTTTCGGTTTCCTATTAGTGGTCCCATGTATAGTATCATTATATTGTTCAACTATATCAGGTAAAAGATTTAGCCACTTGTAGTTTCCTTGTAAACTGAATTGCCGCCACATCAAATTTTTCAAGGTGCGATTTACCCTTTCCACAACACTAGCTTTTAAATTGGAGAAAGTGCTGTAGTGGTTAATTTTAAAATTCTTCATTAATTCTCCAAATTGTTTATTGTAAAACTCTATACCCATATCTGTCTGAAGGTTTTTAGGAGGGGTCTTCATTTCCGACAAAATTGCTTTCATCGCCTCGGCTACATCTTTACCGCTCTTTCTTTTAACTGGTCGAGCCCATACAAATTTACTGAATACGTTTATAACAACAAGAATATATCGATTGCCTTTATTATTTTTTGCATACGGAATCATTTCTACTAGATCAGCCTGAATTAGATCGTTTAATCCTTTGACAATCACATGTCTTCTTCGAAAATTTTTCCTGGCCGGTTTATGTAATTCATTAACAACGTCTTCTTTAATATTATTCATTTATTAACGGAAAGCACAATTTCTACAAAGAGAGCTGGATCCGACGTGAGTGAAAATGACACCTCATCTCCCTTGTTGAGGTTTTTATTATCTGGATTATAATTTTCATTGTTTAAAAACATTGTCACATTGTTAGGTAAATTTATACTTTCAATTATACCTGAAATAGGTAACGTGTACGATACAGTGCCACCATCTAACACGTAAAAAGTGAAAGTACGAATATTTGTTGATATTTTCTGTTCAATACCCCGAATTTGTATAAGGCACAGGCTAGATAAAGTACTAGCAGAATCTACAAGTGTGGAATACGGTTTTAAATGGTAGGTAAACATATGTCTACCAAACTTGTCTATAGGCATGATGAACGTTTACTGGATAGATTTAAACTGAGCAGAAATTAATATGTGACTCTTATTTAATTATTTTTAATTCTCGTAATTCAGATATGATTGATGCAATCTCATTTTTATGTCCATCATTTCCGGCTATTTGGGAAGCTACTAAAAGCCTTAGTCTGTCTATCAACTCGTTGGGATCATCGTAATACACGTAATCTATTTTTTTATTAGACAAGTCCAATGTGCCTCCTTTCGTAGGCTGCTTAAATGAGTGAGATCTAGGACGAATATTACTTTGAGATCTAGTATTAGGAGGCGGTGGTTTACTAAATGAAGATGTCCTCGGAATCGTTGTAGGTTTTAATAAACCTTTATCTAATAAATAGAGTCTAATTATATTTTTATATTTTACGGTATTCGTAGCTTGAATTTGTTCATCAGGATCAAAATTTCTACGATAGGCATTAGTAAGTTTTAGTATATGCATATAATGATCTAATTCTGATTTTTTATAGGCTTTAGGTTCTTTCTTAAACAGTAACTCATATAATCCAGTAGAGCCGGGGTATCTGATATCCTTCACAACAATATCATTGCCGACAATTTTTAATTCGGAATCGCCTACTTTAAATTTATCTGTTTCAATATCATGTGTTATACCATATACGCGATCGTATATTGTCTCATCTCCTCGTATGGATTCATCAATATATGTTCTCGGCAAGGGATCATATGCATCAAGATATTCTTTATAAGCCGCTGTTTTTGACAATTCTTGTATATGTATACGAGTTCTTTCTACATCCTGATTAATTAAATCGTCGCTATTTTGTTCAACAGTAGTAGAATTGTGTGGATCAAATTGATAAGTATCCTCCAAAAAACTGTGTCCAGTCATAGGTAACGTGGGCATATATTTATTTAAAACGTTAACATTAGATTTTTTTGGAGTAGAAGTTTCTGATTTAAACACTTCAGGCTCCTTTTTAACTGATACGTCTGATTTCATGTTTTGTACTAATTTTTCCAATGGTTCGATAATGGGCTTATAGCCTTTCACCAACTGAGCCTGTGTTTGTGCGACATCGGATTTTAGAGACTGATATTTCTGCCTAACTGATTTTCTAGTTTTTATTAGTTCCTTGGCTAACTTTTTATCCATCTTTACACCACAGAATATAGATGTGTACTGCATTTTGTACAAAGTATTTATGTATTATATATTACAACACAATGTAGCTATCAAATCCTTTTCTATATCTTCCATTATTTATTGAGCAGTCTTTATCTATAACGACAAACCCATATTGATCTTTCCAACATAAAGAACAAAGATCTTTAAATTTTTGAAACGACATGTCAACGCTCACGTGGTCGTCATAAATGTGTTTAAGGTTTGTATTATCCTGATGAAAAATAATTATTAAATTACCATTATCTCTAATCAATCTTTTCTCAATAGATGAATAAGTTTGACACAAGAATAAATAATCTGTGTTCTTATGACGTCCGAAACAAAAGTAATCTCGCATAATACTTTGATTACAAGAGGCAACATCATCAAAGATAATAATCGAATTCGGTCTGATCTCTTGAGCCGGTATAACGTCTTCTCCTTCATGGAATTCAAAATAATCTATTTCTTTCATTGGTTTCAATAACTTTCTCAAATATTCATATTTTGGTTGGTATAAAGACTTTGAATATATGTAGATATTCTCAAATCGGAGTCCATTGGGGTGTGTGAGTAATGTAACAACTAAATTTGTTTTACCGCAGCCGGAACTACCAACTACCAGCGCTCACTTCGATAGACCCCGAAATAGTTCACCATGTTTTTGATAATTATTTTCCGCCAAACACTCATCTTGATTAACAATTGGTAATGTAACATTCTGTTTTTCAATCTTCATTGCGGAAGTATATATAAGGAACTGTATCATCAGCCATTCAACCATACTATTTATAAGGCTGCACATGACTAGAAAATCAGTTCCGCTTAGAATTTTCAACAGACTATATAATGCTTGTGCACAACACAACCATAGTTAATCGCAAACGAAGGCGTGCAAAGACAGGGTCAGGATTTATTAATAGTCTTATTAATAGTCTGCCGTTTGAATTGCATGTACCAGGTTACAACTATTGTGGTCCAGGAACAAAGCTGTCGAATCGACTTGCCAGAGGTGATACTGGAGTAAATCCTTTAGACGAGGCTTGTAAAGGGCATGATATCGCATATTCGCGTTCTAAGGATATAACAAGTAGACATCAAGCAGATAAAGTGTTAGCAGAAAAAGCATATCAGCGGTTTAAAGCAAGTGACTCTTCAGTTGGAGAAAAAATTACTGCATTAGGTATAGCTGGTACTATGAAAGCAAAAACCAAGCTCGGAATGGGCATGCGTAGAAAATTACGCTCCAAACGGAAACGTGGCATGGGGCTGCGTAAGAACACACTAAGTTTCAATAATGCAGTACAACGAGCTCGACGCGGTATTCAAAGCAACAATTCCAGTGATCTTATTAAAGTCGCAAAACAAGCATTATCATCAATTGGAACAAAGAAACTCTCTTTACCAAAGAAGCGGATTATTCCTATCCCAAAAACAGGTGGTTTTCTACCGTTCCTTTTACCTATATTTGCCGCATTAGGTGCTTTAGGAAGTATAGGAGGTGGTGCTGCAGGTATCGCAAAAGCTGTTAATGACGCGAAAGCCGCAAAAGAAAAACTTGAGGAAGAGAAAAGACACAATTTAGCCATGGAGCAGGTTGCAGTAGGAAAAGGACTCTACTTACGTCCTTATAAAAAGGGCATAGGATTATATCTAGCACCGTTTAAAAAAACTGCCAATAAAGCTACCTCGTCGGCCCCTAACCAACATAGGTTTAATGAAATACGCTAAAGATTTACATATTCCAAACTTTCGGGGTGTATTTATGAGAGATGCATTACCAGTAAAGATAAAGAAAAGTGAGTGTGGTATAATTAATCTGGATATTTCATCGGGCCCCGGTACTCACTGGACGGCATATGTGAAGAAAAAGAACTCGATAATCTATTTCGATAGTTATGGAAACTTAAGACCACCAAATGGAGTAATAAATTATTTCTATAGCGATGGTAGCTTGAATAAAGTTAACTATAATCATGATCAGATGCAAAAATATAATTCAAATAATTGTGGTCACCTGTGTCTAAAATTTTTATATAATCAATGTAAATAAAGGAAATGTCTTTATTGTACGTGTACTATTGAATTGTGCAACATGTCTCTAACTTTTTCACTTACGGGCATTTCTTCCATCTTGACAGCAGATTTTAATCCGCCGATATATTTAGAAGACAATTTGGATTATGTTATCGGTTTAACGAACTTTGAAACTTTTAATGTTATACCAAACGTCGACGAAACAAACAACAAATTCACTCATGGTAATATAACCACAACTAGTGCTGGAAATAGGGCCGGAAGTGGTCAAGGAAGCATGTGAGCAAACCGGAAGTAGCCGGAAATGAAACCGGAAGTAAAACTACATCTGGTGGTGTACCGGAAGTGGTCAAAATATAACCGGAAGTGTTGGAAATTGGGCCGGAAGTGGTCAAGGAGACATGGAATCAAACCGGAAGTAACCGGAAATGACACCGGAAGTAAAAATACATCTGATGTGAAACCGGAAATGGTCGAATACTGATCTGAAGAAGTTCCAGACATTAGACCGGAAGTGGTCAAGGAGACATGGAATCAAACCGGAAGTGACCGGAAATGAAACCGGAAGTAAAAATACATCTGATGAGGTACCGGAAGTGACCGGAAATGAAACCGGAAGTAAAAATACATCGGACACGAAACCGGAAGTGGTCAAAATCTGATCGGAAGTGCTAGAAATTGGACCGGAAGTGGTCAAGGAAGCATGGAATCAAACCGGAAGTGACCGATATGGAAGCGGGAGTGGATTGTGAATCCGGAAGTATTCTTTATCAAAACCGAAAGCGAACAGGTGAGCAGGAAATAGCCGAATCTAGTGATAAACAGGAAGCGCATATGACACACATCTGGCGATGATTCATATTCGATCGTGGGGAGCTATCGTAACGGCCGTTCTCACGGTGTGGGGTACACGTGTTGAATATCTGGCGTGCACGTGGGTAAGCAGCTGGCCGAAGGTGAATGACCGGGAACATCTGGCATGCACGTGTTGACCATCTGGCTGCCAGACATGTCTAGACAAGTTAGATCGCATATTTTTATCGAGAACATATATCGAACATCTGGCGGTGATTCATAATTCGCGATCGTGGGAGAGCATCGTAACCTTCGTTCTCATGATAACATCTGGCAGCCAGATGGAACAGATCCAACGAATTTTATGAAAATTTTATATGAATTTTATTTATTATTATATGATTGAAAATTAAGAAAATATGTTGAAACCAGGGATTGAACCCGGGACCTCTAGAACTTCAGTCTAGCGCTCTCCCTCTGAGCTATTTCAACTTACATAAACATTAATGAAAAAATCCTATATGTGGATTAAGAATAAAACATTATATCCCATAGCAACAGATGATAGGGAGACAAGTCTGAACAAGTCTAGACACGTCTGTAAAAACGGTAAAAGGTGAAGGACAACGAAATGTTTCAGGCCATGTCCGCTAGATGATAACTATCTGAGTAGTGGGGGTAATGTAATAAATAAACAGCGATGTGCTTAAGACACATTAGTTTTCTAAAATGTCTGCGTCCTATAGTTTCTCTGAATATGTGCCACAGCAATATACTTCATCAAATGTACCGAGTGCAGTTGATCAATGCGTGTCAAGTGTATCCAAAGACAATATTCCAAAAGATGTATTGATTGGTGAACATCGATATAAGTTAAATAAATCAGAGTGTAAATTTGTTTCGGTGGGACTTTCATACGATTCTGGATACGCTCCCTGTGTGAAGCTGTCAGGAAATAAAGGTGTTCAGATTGTTTTCAATGAAGGCGATTGGAAGAGATTTTTATCCCACCAAGGAACAATAATGAATTATATGTATTACAACATAAAGCCTGATGTAATACATGAGGACGGCTTTTCCATACATTTCGAAGAGCTGTCAATAGGCCGTGCAATCAAGATTTCGAAGGAACAGAATTATATATATTTGGGATATGAATCGATGTGTGGTTTATGTGAAATACTGCCACTAGTGAAATACAGAGTGGAATTATTGAAAAATCAGCAATTTGTGAACTACTTCAAGATTTTACAAAAAGGGCTACAGAACCAAAGAGGCAATGTTTTTGAAAATGCTCTTAATATACTTAAAGGCAATCCAAATAGTGAAAATATCAGCATGATTATGGAATTGATATATATTCATCCTAATATCTTTGAAAAGGAGTGTAATGAAAAAAGTAGCGTTTAACGAAAAAAATCAAGTTCATCATCTTATAACATGGAGCTATGCATATAACTCATCTAGAAAAACATATTGGGAATTGTTTGCAGTGGACAGACTACGCTTCCATAGGAGAATCGAGACAGTCTCAAATATTCTTAATCCTATTTTAGATATTAATCACAGATGTAAAGTATTTCACGAAAGATTTGAAATAAAAGAACATGTAACAAATACAATTTGTTTTATTTAAAAAATGTTTACAGGTTTATACTAATTCTTTTTTATTAATCCAAGAGTTGTGTTTACTGCTTAACCCCAGCCATTTAACATAGATCTTCCTTCCTTTTCTTCTTAAAATCTTTTCAACTAGATAAATGTCGGGGTGTTTAACATTCTGAATTTCATATTCATAGAAACCTCCTTCAATCCGGGTTCCTTCTTGATCTTCCAAAATATAAGTTGTTGGATTAGTGTTTTGTACTTTCCATATCTTAAAAACTTCATTTGACCAATTCGGAGTATAGCCTTTCGAAAAAGCTTGGTATTTACTTATTCTTACAAAGTCTCCTTTGCTGAATTTCTGTTTGCGCGGATCAACTGTTTTTAAATGTCCATACGCGCGCTGTAGTAAATATTTTTTATCTTTCTCTGTAATATTTTTCGGTTTCCTATTAGTGGTCCCATGTATAGTATCATTATATTGTTCAACTATATCAGGTAAAAGATTTAGCCACTTGTAGTTTCCTTGTAAACTGAATTGCCGCCACATCAAATTTTTCAAGGTGCGATTTACCCTTTCCACAACACTAGCTTTTAAATTGGAGAAAGTGCTGTAGTGGTTAATTTTAAAATTCTTCATTAATTCTCCAAATTGTTTATTGTAAAACTCTATACCCATATCTGTCTGAAGGTTTTTAGGAGGGGTCTTCATTTCCGACAAAATTGCTTTCATCGCCTCGGCTACATCTTTACCGCTCTTTCTTTTAACTGGTCGAGCCCATACAAATTTACTGAATACGTTTATAACAACAAGAATATATCGATTGCCTTTATTATTTTTTGCATACGGAATCATTTCTACTAGATCAGCCTGAATTAGATCGTTTAATCCTTTGACAATCACATGTCTTCTTCGAAAATTTTTCCTGGCCGGTTTATGTAATTCATTAACAACGTCTTCTTTAATATTATTCATTTATTAACGGAAAGCACAATTTCTACAAAGAGAGCTGGATCCGACGTGAGTGAAAATGACACCTCATCTCCCTTGTTGAGGTTTTTATTATCTGGATTATAATTTTCATTGTTTAAAAACATTGTCACATTGTTAGGTAAATTTATACTTTCAATTATACCTGAAATAGGTAACGTGTACGATACAGTGCCACCATCTAACACGTAAAAAGTGAAAGTACGAATATTTGTTGATATTTTCTGTTCAATACCCCGAATTTGTATAAGGCACAGGCTAGATAAAGTACTAGCAGAATCTACAAGTGTGGAATACGGTTTTAAATGGTAGGTAAACATATGTCTACCAAACTTGTCTATAGGCATGATGAACGTTTACTGGATAGATTTAAACTGAGCAGAAATTAATATGTGACTCTTATTTAATTATTTTTAATTCTCGTAATTCAGATATGATTGATGCAATCTCATTTTTATGTCCATCATTTCCGGCTATTTGGGAAGCTACTAAAAGCCTTAGTCTGTCTATCAACTCGTTGGGATCATCGTAATACACGTAATCTATTTTTTTATTAGACAAGTCCAATGTGCCTCCTTTCGTAGGCTGCTTAAATGAGTGAGATCTAGGACGAATATTACTTTGAGATCTAGTATTAGGAGGCGGTGGTTTACTAAATGAAGATGTCCTCGGAATCGTTGTAGGTTTTAATAAACCTTTATCTAATAAATAGAGTCTAATTATATTTTTATATTTTACGGTATTCGTAGCTTGAATTTGTTCATCAGGATCAAAATTTCTACGATAGGCATTAGTAAGTTTTAGTATATGCATATAATGATCTAATTCTGATTTTTTATAGGCTTTAGGTTCTTTCTTAAACAGTAACTCATATAATCCAGTAGAGCCGGGGTATCTGATATCCTTCACAACAATATCATTGCCGACAATTTTTAATTCGGAATCGCCTACTTTAAATTTATCTGTTTCAATATCATGTGTTATACCATATACGCGATCGTATATTGTCTCATCTCCTCGTATGGATTCATCAATATATGTTCTCGGCAAGGGATCATATGCATCAAGATATTCTTTATAAGCCGCTGTTTTTGACAATTCTTGTATATGTATACGAGTTCTTTCTACATCCTGATTAATTAAATCGTCGCTATTTTGTTCAACAGTAGTAGAATTGTGTGGATCAAATTGATAAGTATCCTCCAAAAAACTGTGTCCAGTCATAGGTAACGTGGGCATATATTTATTTAAAACGTTAACATTAGATTTTTTTGGAGTAGAAGTTTCTGATTTAAACACTTCAGGCTCCTTTTTAACTGATACGTCTGATTTCATGTTTTGTACTAATTTTTCCAATGGTTCGATAATGGGCTTATAGCCTTTCACCAACTGAGCCTGTGTTTGTGCGACATCGGATTTTAGAGACTGATATTTCTGCCTAACTGATTTTCTAGTTTTTATTAGTTCCTTGGCT
The DNA here is from genome assembly GCA_963583905.1 of Stenurella melanura. Classification (NCBI taxonomy): domain Eukaryota; kingdom Metazoa; phylum Arthropoda; class Insecta; order Coleoptera; family Cerambycidae; genus Stenurella; species Stenurella melanura. Next base: position 75,580,524 of record OY757314.1, read on the forward strand.
AACTTTTTATCCATCTTTACACCACAGAATATAGATGTGTACTGCATTTTGTACAAAGTATTTATGTATTATATATTACAACACAATGTAGCTATCAAATCCTTTTCTATATCTTCCATTATTTATTGAGCAGTCTTTATCTATAACGACAAACCCATATTGATCTTTCCAACATAAAGAACAAAGATCTTTAAATTTTTGAAACGACATGTCAACGCTCACGTGGTCGTCATAAATGTGTTTAAGGTTTGTATTATCCTGATGAAAAATAATTATTAAATTACCATTATCTCTAATCAATCTTTTCTCAATAGATGAATAAGTTTGACACAAGAATAAATAATCTGTGTTCTTATGACGTCCGAAACAAAAGTAATCTCGCATAATACTTTGATTACAAGAGGCAACATCATCAAAGATAATAATCGAATTCGGTCTGATCTCTTGAGCCGGTATAACGTCTTCTCCTTCATGGAATTCAAAATAATCTATTTCTTTCATTGGTTTCAATAACTTTCTCAAATATTCATATTTTGGTTGGTATAAAGACTTTGAATATATGTAGATATTCTCAAATCGGAGTCCATTGGGGTGTGTGAGTAATGTAACAACTAAATTTGTTTTACCGCAGCCGGAACTACCAACTACCAGCGCTCACTTCGATAGACCCCGAAATAGTTCACCATGTTTTTGATAATTATTTTCCGCCAAACACTCATCTTGATTAACAATTGGTAATGTAACATTCTGTTTTTCAATCTTCATTGCGGAAGTATATATAAGGAACTGTATCATCAGCCATTCAACCATACTATTTATAAGGCTGCACATGACTAGAAAATCAGTTCCGCTTAGAATTTTCAACAGACTATATAATGCTTGTGCACAACACAACCATAGTTAATCGCAAACGAAGGCGTGCAAAGACAGGGTCAGGATTTATTAATAGTCTTATTAATAGTCTGCCGTTTGAATTGCATGTACCAGGTTACAACTATTGTGGTCCAGGAACAAAGCTGTCGAATCGACTTGCCAGAGGTGATACTGGAGTAAATCCTTTAGACGAGGCTTGTAAAGGGCATGATATCGCATATTCGCGTTCTAAGGATATAACAAGTAGACATCAAGCAGATAAAGTGTTAGCAGAAAAAGCATATCAGCGGTTTAAAGCAAGTGACTCTTCAGTTGGAGAAAAAATTACTGCATTAGGTATAGCTGGTACTATGAAAGCAAAAACCAAGCTCGGAATGGGCATGCGTAGAAAATTACGCTCCAAACGGAAACGTGGCATGGGGCTGCGTAAGAACACACTAAGTTTCAATAATGCAGTACAACGAGCTCGACGCGGTATTCAAAGCAACAATTCCAGTGATCTTATTAAAGTCGCAAAACAAGCATTATCATCAATTGGAACAAAGAAACTCTCTTTACCAAAGAAGCGGATTATTCCTATCCCAAAAACAGGTGGTTTTCTACCGTTCCTTTTACCTATATTTGCCGCATTAGGTGCTTTAGGAAGTATAGGAGGTGGTGCTGCAGGTATCGCAAAAGCTGTTAATGACGCGAAAGCCGCAAAAGAAAAACTTGAGGAAGAGAAAAGACACAATTTAGCCATGGAGCAGGTTGCAGTAGGAAAAGGACTCTACTTACGTCCTTATAAAAAGGGCATAGGATTATATCTAGCACCGTTTAAAAAAACTGCCAATAAAGCTACCTCGTCGGCCCCTAACCAACATAGATTTAATGAAATACGCTAAAGATTTACATATTCCAAACTTTCGGGGTGTATTTATGAGAGATGCATTACCAGTAAAGATAAAGAAAAGTGAGTGTGGTATAATTAATCTGGATATTTCATCGGGCCCCGGTACTCACTGGACGGCATATGTGAAGAAAAAGAACTCGATAATCTATTTCGATAGTTATGGAAACTTAAGACCACCAAATGGAGTAATAAATTATTTCTATAGCGATGGTAGCTTGAATAAAGTTAACTATAATCATGATCAGATGCAAAAATATAATTCAAATAATTGTGGTCACCTGTGTCTAAAATTTTTATATAATCAATGTAAATAAAGGAAATGTCTTTATTGTACGTGTACTATTGAATTGTGCAACATGTCTCTAACTTTTTCACTTACGGGCATTTCTTCCATCTTGACAGCAGATTTTAATCCGCCGATATATTTAGAAGACAATTTGGATTATGTTATCGGTTTAACGAACTTTGAAACTTTTAATGTTATACCAAACGTCGACGAAACAAACAACAAATTCACTCATGGTAATATAACCACAACTAGTGCTGGAAATAGGGCCGGAAGTGGTCAAGGAAGCATGTGAGCAAACCGGAAGTATCCGGAAATGAAACCGGAAGTAAAACTACATCTGGTGGTGTACCGGAAGTGGTCAAAATCTAACCGGAAGTGTTGGAAATTGGGCCGGAAGTGGTCAAGGAGACATGGAATCAAACCGGAAGTAACCGGAAATGACACCGGAAGTAAAAATACATCTGATGTGAAACCGGAAATGGTCGAATACTGATCAGAAGAAGTTCCAGACATTAGACCGGAAGTGGTCAAGGAGACATGGAATCAAACCGGAAGTGACCGGAAATGAAACCGGAAGTAAAAATACATCTGATGAGGTACCGGAAGTGACCGGAAATGAAACCGGAAGTAAAAATACATCGGACACGAAACCGGAAGTGGTCAAAATCTGATCGGAAGTGCTAGAAATTGGACCGGAAGTGGTCAAGGAAGCATGGAATCAAACCGGAAGTGACCGATATGGAAGCGGGAGTGGATTGTGAATCCGGAAGTATTCTTTATCAAAACCGAAAGCGAACAGGTGAGCAGGAAATAGCCGAATCTAGTGATAAACAGGAAGCGCATATGACACACATCTGGCGATGATTCATATTCGATCGTGGGGAGCTATCGTAACGGCCGTTCTCACGGTGTGGGGTACACGTGTTGAATATCTGGCGTGCACGTGGGTAAGCAGCTGGCCGAAGGTGAATGACCGGAACATCTGGCATGCACGTGTTGACCATCTGGCTGCCAGACATGTCTAGACAAGTTAGATCGCATATTTTTATCGAGAACATATATCGAACATCTGGCGGTGATTCATAATTCGCGATCGTGGGAGAGCATCGTAACCTTCGTTCTCATGATAACATCTGGCAGCCAGATGGAACAGATCCAACGAATTTTATGAAAATTTTATATGAATTTTATTTATTATTATATGATTGAAAATTAAGAAAATATGTTGAAACCAGGGATTGAACCCGGGACCTCTAGAACTTCAGTCTAGCGCTCTCCCTCTGAGCTATTTCAACTTACATAAACATTAATGAAAAAATCCTATATGTGGATTAAGAATAAAACATTATATCCCATAGCAACAGATGATAGGGAGACAAGTCTGAACAAGTCTAGACACGTCTGTAAAAACGGTAAAAGGTGAAGGACAACGAAATGTTTCAGGCCATGTCCGCTAGATGATAACTATCTGAGTAGTGGGGGTAATGTAATAAATAAACAGCGATGTGCTTAAGACACATTAGTTTTCTAAAATGTCTGCGTCCTATAGTTTCTCTGAATATGTGCCACAGCAATATACTTCATCAAATGTACCGAGTGCAGTTGATCAATGCGTGTCAAGTGTATCCAAAGACAATATTCCAAAAGATGTATTGATTGGTGAACATCGATATAAGTTAAATAAATCAGAGTGTAAATTTGTTTCGGTGGGACTTTCATACGATTCTGGATACGCTCCCTGTGTGAAGCTGTCAGGAAATAAAGGTGTTCAGATTGTTTTCAATGAAGGCGATTGGAAGAGATTTTTATCCCACCAAGGAACAATAATGAATTATATGTATTACAACATAAAGCCTGATGTAATACATGAGGACGGCTTTTCCATACATTTCGAAGAGCTGTCAATAGGCCGTGCAATCAAGATTTCGAAGGAACAGAATTATATATATTTGGGATATGAATCGATGTGTGGTTTATGTGAAATACTGCCACTAGTGAAATACAGAGTGGAATTATTGAAAAATCAGCAATTTGTGAACTACTTCAAGATTTTACAAAAAGGGCTACAGAACCAAAGAGGCAATGTTTTTGAAAATGCTCTTAATATACTTAAAGGCAATCCAAATAGTGAAAATATCAGCATGATTATGGAATTGATATATATTCATCCTAATATCTTTGAAAAGGAGTGTAATGAAAAAAGTAGCGTTTAACGAAAAAAATCAAGTTCATCATCTTATAACATGGAGCTATGCATATAACTCATCTAGAAAAACATATTGGGAATTGTTTGCAGTGGACAGACTACGCTTCCATAGGAGAATCGAGACAGTCTCAAATATTCTTAATCCTATTTTAGATATTAATCACAGATGTAAAGTATTTCACGAAAGATTTGAAATAAAAGAACATGTAACAAATACAATTTGTTTTATTTAAAAAATGTTTACAGGTTTATACTAATTCTTTTTTATTAATCCAAGAGTTGTGTTTACTGCTTAACCCCAGCCATTTAACATAGATCTTCCTTCCTTTTCTTCTTAAAATCTTTTCAACTAGATAAATGTCGGGGTGTTTAACATTCTGAATTTCATATTCATAGAAACCTCCTTCAATCCGGGTTCCTTCTTGATCTTCCAAAATATAAGTTGTTGGATTAGTGTTTTGTACTTTCCATATCTTAAAAACTTCATTTGACCAATTCGGAGTATAGCCTTTCGAAAAAGCTTGGTATTTACTTATTCTTACAAAGTCTCCTTTGCTGAATTTCTGTTTGCGCGGATCAACTGTTTTTAAATGTCCATACGCGCGCTGTAGTAAATATTTTTTATCTTTCTCTGTAATATTTTTCGGTTTCCTATTAGTGGTCCCATGTATAGTATCATTATATTGTTCAACTATATCAGGTAAAAGATTTAGCCACTTGTAGTTTCCTTGTAAACTGAATTGCCGCCACATCAAATTTTTCAAGGTGCGATTTACCCTTTCCACAACACTAGCTTTTAAATTGGAGAAAGTGCTGTAGTGGTTAATTTTAAAATTCTTCATTAATTCTCCAAATTGTTTATTGTAAAACTCTATACCCATATCTGTCTGAAGGTTTTTAGGAGGGGTCTTCATTTCCGACAAAATTGCTTTCATCGCCTCGGCTACATCTTTACCGCTCTTTCTTTTAACTGGTCGAGCCCATACAAATTTACTGAATACGTTTATAACAACAAGAATATATCGATTGCCTTTATTATTTTTTGCATACGGAATCATTTCTACTAGATCAGCCTGAATTAGATCGTTTAATCCTTTGACAATCACATGTCTTCTTCGAAAATTTTTCCTGGCCGGTTTATGTAATTCATTAACAACGTCTTCTTTAATATTATTCATTTATTAACGGAAAGCACAATTTCTACAAAGAGAGCTGGATCCGACGTGAGTGAAAATGACACCTCATCTCCCTTGTTGAGGTTTTTATTATCTGGATTATAATTTTCATTGTTTAAAAACATTCTCACATTGTTAGGTAAATTTATACTTTCAATTATACCTGAAATAGGTAACGTGTACGATACAGTGCCACCATCTAACACGTAAAAAGTGAAAGTACGAATATTTGTTGATATTTTCTGTTCAATACCCCGAATTTGTATAAGGCACAGGCTAGATAAAGTACTAGCAGAATCTACAAGTGTGGAATACGGTTTTAAATGGTAGGTAAACATATGTCTACCAAACTTGTCTATAGGCATGATGAACGTTTACTGGATAGATTTAAACTGAGCAGAAATTAATATGTGACTCTTATTTAATTATTTTTAATTCTCGTAATTCAGATATGATTGATGCAATCTCATTTTTATGTCCATCATTTCCGGCTATTTGGGAAGCTACTAAAAGCCTTAGTCTGTCTATCAACTCGTTGGGATCATCGTAATACACGTAATCTATTTTTTTATTAGACAAGTCCAATGTGCCTCCTTTCGTAGGCTGCTTAAATGAGTGAGATCTAGGACGAATATTACTTTGAGATCTAGTATTAGGAGGCGGTGGTTTACTAAATGAAGATGTCCTCGGAATCGTCGTAGGTTTTAATAAACCTTTATCTAATAAATAGGGTCTAATTATATTTTTATATTTTACGGTATTCGTAGCTTGAATTTGTTCATCAGGATCAAAATTTCTACGATAGGCATTAGTAAGTTTTAGTATATGCATATAATGATCTAATTCTGATTTTTTATAGGCTTTAGGTTCTTTCTTAAACAGTAACTCATATAATCCAGTAGAGCCGGGGTATCTGATATCCTTCACAACAATATCATTGCCGACAATTTTTAATTCGGAATCGCCTACTTTAAATTTATCTGTTTCAATATCATGTGTTATACCATATACGCGATCGTATATTGTCTCATCTCCTCGTATGGATTCATCAATATATGTTCTCGGCAAGGGATCATATGCATCAAGATATTCTTTATAAGCCGCTGTTTTTGACAATTCTTGTATATGTATACGAGTTCTTTCTACATCCTGATTAATTAAATCGTCGCTATTTTGTTCAACAGTAGTAGAATTGTGTGGATCAAATTGATAAGTATCCTCCAAAAAACTGTGTCCAGTCATAGGTAACGTGGGCATATATTTATTTAAAACGTTAACATTAGATTTTTTTGGAGTAGAAGTTTCTGATTTAAACACTTCAGGCTCCTTTTTAACTGATACGTCTGATTTCATGTTTTGTACTAATTTTTCCAATGGTTCGATAATGGGCTTATAGCCTTTCACCAACTGAGCCTGTGTTTGTGCGACATCGGATTTTAGAGACTGATATTTCTGCCTAACTGATTTTCTAGTTTTTATTAGTTCCTTGGCTAACTTTTTATCCATCTTTACACCACAGAATATAGATGTGTACTGCATTTTGTACAAAGTATTTATGTATTATATATTACAACACAATGTAGCTATCAAATCCTTTTCTATATCTTCCATTATTTATTGAGCAGTCTTTATCTATAACGACAAACCCATATTGATCTTTCCAACATAAAGAACAAAGATCTTTAAATTTTTGAAACGACATGTCAACGCTCACGTGGTCGTCATAAATGTGTTTAAGGTTTGTATTATCCTGATGAAAAATAATTATTAAATTACCATTATCTCTAATCAATCTTTTCTCAATAGATGAATAAGTTTGACACAAGAATAAATAATCTGTGTTCTTATGACGTCCGAAACAAAAGTAATCTCGCATAATACTTTGATTACAAGAGGCAACATCATCAAAGATAATAATCGAATTCGGTCTGATCTCTTGAGCCGGTATAACGTCTTCTCCTTCATGGAATTCAAAATAATCTATTTCTTTCATTGGTTTCAATAACTTTCTCAAATATTCATATTTTGGTTGGTATAAAGACTTTGAATATATGTAGATATTCTCAAATCGGAGTCCATTGGGGTGTGTGAGTAATGTAACAACTAAATTTGTTTTACCGCAGCCGGAACTACCAACTACCAGCGCTCACTTCGATAGACCCCGAAATAGTTCACCATGTTTTTGATAATTATTTTCCGCCAAACACTCATCTTGATTAACAATTGGTAATGTAACATTCTGTTTTTCAATCTTCATTGCGGAAGTATATATAAGGAACTGTATCATCAGCCATTCAACCATACTATTTATAAGGCTGCACATGACTAGAAAATCAGTTCCGCTTAGAATTTTCAACAGACTATATAATGCTTGTGCACAACACAACCATAGTTAATCGCAAACGAAGGCGTGCAAAGACAGGGTCAGGATTTATTAATAGTCTTATTAATAGTCTGCCGTTTGAATTGCATGTACCAGGTTACAACTATTGTGGTCCAGGAACAAAGCTGTCGAATCGACTTGCCAGAGGTGATACTGGAGTAAATCCTTTAGACGAGGCTTGTAAAGGGCATGATATCGCATATTCGCGTTCTAAGGATATAACAAGTAGACATCAAGCAGATAAAGTGTTAGCAGAAAAAGCATATCAGCGGTTTAAAGCAAGTGACTCTTCAGTTGGAGAAAAAATTACTGCATTAGGTATAGCTGGTACTATGAAAGCAAAAACCAAGCTCGGAATGGGCATGCGTAGAAAATTACGCTCCAAACGGAAACGTGGCATGGGGCTGCGTAAGAACACACTAAGTTTCAATAATGCAGTACAACGAGCTCGACGCGGTATTCAAAGCAACAATTCCAGTGATCTTATTAAAGTCGCAAAACAAGCATTATCATCAATTGGAACAAAGAAACTCTCTTTACCAAAGAAGCGGATTATTCCTATCCCAAAAACAGGTGGTTTTCTACCGTTCCTTTTACCTATATTTGCCGCATTAGGTGCTTTAGGAAGTATAGGAGGTGGTGCTGCAGGTATCGCAAAAGCTGTTAATGACGCGAAAGCCGCAAAAGAAAAACTTGAGGAAGAGAAAAGACACAATTTAGCCATGGAGCAGGTTGCAGTAGGAAAAGGACTCTACTTACGTCCTTATAAAAAGGGCATAGGATTATATCTAGCACCGTTTAAAAAAACTGCCAATAAAGCTACCTCGTCGGCCCCTAACCAACATAGATTTAATGAAATACGCTAAAGATTTACATATTCCAAACTTTCGGGGTGTATTTATGAGAGATGCATTACCAGTAAAGATAAAGAAAAGTGAGTGTGGTATAATTAATCTGGATATTTCATCGGGCCCCGGTACTCACTGGACGGCATATGTGAAGAAAAAGAACTCGATAATCTATTTCGATAGTTATGGAAACTTAAGACCACCAAATGGAGTAATAAATTATTTCTATAGCGATGGTAGCTTGAATAAAGTTAACTATAATCATGATCAGATGCAAAAATATAATTCAAATAATTGTGGTCACCTGTGTCTAAAATTTTTATATAATCAATGTAAATAAAGGAAATGTCTTTATTGTACGTGTACTATTGAATTGTGCAACATGTCTCTAACTTTTTCACTTACGGGCATTTCTTCCATCTTGACAGCAGATTTTAATCCGCCGATATATTTAGAAGACAATTTGGATTATGTTATCGGTTTAACGAACTTTGAAACTTTTAATGTTATACCAAACGTCGACGAAACAAACAACAAATTCACTCATGGTAATATAACCACAACTATCCCCGTCGGAGCCTATGAAATTAATGACAATAATTTTATTCAAAAAACAATTGGTAAAAATATTAATATCATCCCCAATCGTAATACTTCAACAGTGAATATAGAAACAAATGTTGATATAGATTTTACATCAGAATACTCTATAGGCCGCCTCTTAGGATTTGAAAAAAGGATTCTTAAAGCTAATGAACTAAACGAGTCTGACTTTCCCGTACAAATAATTAAGGTGAATGCCTTGTGCATTGATTGTAATATCGCCAGCGGGTCTTATTCTAATGGGCTACCTGTTCACATAATCCATCAGTTCTTCCCAACAGTAGCCCCAGGCTATAAAATAGTGGAATCACCCTTAAACATTCTATATTTTCCAGTAACTGTTAAGACGATCAACTCAATTACTATTAAAATACTCGATCAAGACGGGAATCTCATCAATTTCCGTAAAGAAACCGTCACGGTCAGACTACATTTAAAAAAGATAACCTAAAAGATGGTTGTCCGTTATAATAATAAATACCATATTCCACGTATGGCAGCTAATCGCAATTATAAAAGAAAACCAAAGAACACATTTTCAGTCAGTAATAAGAAGAACGTTAGTCTAGTAACACCTGAAAATAAGATATTCTTAAAATCTCTTGGTTTTGAAGTACTCATATAATGGATATATTAAATGTTACAGAACAACCTCTTATCGATAACTCAATTATTGATTTCGAGTATCACAATTATCAACCTTTCGTAACCGCCAAATTCGATTATAACGATGAAATTAGAATTCCAATCCAGGAACTGGATGCTTTTACCTTACCGTGTGAAAGTAGTCTATACTTAGAGGGAAATCTAACAAAAGATGATGGAACACCGGCTACTAAGTTAAGCCTAATAAATAATGCTTTCAGTTTCCTCTTTAGAGAAATCCGATATGAGCTGAATGGTATTGTCGTTGATTCAATTCGAAATGTTGGATTGACCACTCTTAAGGGATATTTGTCTTTTAATGAAAGTGAAAGTGTTAAACTTCAAAATGCTGGCTGGTTTCCTAAGGATAGTAAAATACCGGATACTAATAAATTTAATGTATGCATACCACTTAAACTGTTAATGGGCTTTTTTGAAGATTACAAAAAAATAATACTAAACATGAAGCAAGAATTGGTTTTAATTCGAAGTAGTAATGATTTAGATGCTGTGAGTAGTGTCGATGATACGGAGAAACCTAAGATTAATATTGATAAACTTTATTGGAGAGTACCACATGTTTCCGTGGGAATACCGCAGCAATTGGTTTTAACTAAGATTTTGGACAAAAATGTTGAAATACTACTTCCATTCAGAAGTTGGGAGCTTGTAGAATATCCTTCACTTTCTCAAACTACAAGACACACATGGCCCGTGAAAACTACCACTAAGTTAGAAACTCCTAGACATGTAATTGTTGCCTTCCAAATTAACAAAAAGAATAAAGTAACATCTAATATGAGCACATTTGATAACTGTAATCTTACAAATATAAGAGTATTTTTAAATTCTGAAAGATATCCTTACAACGATTTATTTCTTGATTTCAAAGATAATAAATATGCAACTTTATATGAAATGTTCTCACATTTTCGCCAGTCATACTACGAAACAGGAAACGAGCCTATATTTACACCTAAAGAATTTAAATCCATTTCACCAATAACCCACATCGATTGTTCTCGTCAAAAGGAAACTATTCAGTCGGGCTCTGTCGTTATGCGCATAGAATTCGAAACAAGCGATAATATTCCGAATGATACAACAGCATACTGTTTAATTTTACACGATCGTTTATTCCGTTATAATCCACTGACAAAGATAGTTAGACAGGTCTAACCTACATAAGAGGGTAATGCTAGCTAGCAAGTCAGTTTATGATGATCTCTAGCTACAGAAAGGCTTTGCGAGAGCATCAGAAAAAACTTACAGATTTAAAAAAAGCGATCGAGCTATATAGTTTAAAAGTTCTTGTGACGAAAAAGTTAGCAAATATAAAAATATGCCATTAATTTTGGATGTCCAAGGATTCAAAGGAGAAAAAAATAAGTTCATAGTTAAAGAACTTGCAGCATATAATGGTTATAAAACAGCCCACTATATTTTCAAACCACCATTTCCTGTAAAACTTCTACCACCTGATTTGGAAAAGCAAGTTAATTGGTTAACATATAATTACCATGGTATACATTGGAATGAAGGAAACACACCATTTTTCAATTTTGGAAAAGTTGTCCGAGAGTTAACCGAATGTGAAAAAGAAATTTATGTAAAAGGAAGAGAAAAGGTCACATACATAAATGAATATTCATCAAAACCTGTGTATGAGTTAGAAGAACATCCACCACTCCAATTTTCTGAACCTCGATGTTTTCACCATTTAAAATCTAAATGTATGTGTTCTTTATCAAATGTATATTATCTTTATGAGAATTTTATAATGTCATAATTTTAAATAAAAAATTAAACACCGATGTATTTTATTTATCAAACAAGTTTAAACAGGTCTAGACATGTTCAACACGTGTACACCAGATGTTGTCGTGGGAACAGTAGTTTCAATTGACTCCCACGTGTTGTTGATCGTTATGATGACTCAATAAACATCTGGACAAAATTAAATAGTGGGGGATAATGATATAAAAGCAGAAATTGTCTCACATTTTATTAGTTTAAAGAAACACCATGCTAATTACACAAGATAGGCTTGTGGTAGTGGAGAGAAAGCGGTGTTGTGTTTGTGGTGGACTAATTAGTAAACAATACTACTTCAGTGACTTCTTGCTAAATTGGAATACACTGTTAATAGGTTATTGCACATATTGTAGCCAGGCAAGACCAATTAAACTTACTAAATTTTGGGTAAGAGCAGAAACCCACTTCGGGAAAGATTTTAAAGTGTAACATGGTGCAACAGGAAGAAAACAGTTATACTTCCAGCTACAATCCTAGGAAATTTAGTGAAGACAAGGATGTGATCAGTGACCACCTACCAAGGGAGAAGGTATTCAAAAATAAACCAGACAAGATCGACCATAACAAACAAAGACAGGAAAATCAACAAGCTTTCATACCTCGCGAAGTGCTTAAGATGTGGCATGAGAAGGTATTCAAAAATAAACAAAGATTCTGTAGTAAATAAATTATTGTTTAATAAATTAAATTTATAAAAAATCTGGTTTTATCCTTTACCCCCACTCCTCTTTATAATAGGATATAAATTCATGTTAATTTAATGAAGCATTAGTGTGTTTGTGAATATTACGATGATAGCCTCGCAGTTTTTAGTTTTGCACGCCATTTGGCATGGAATTCTCTACATACAACAATCTTACAATACTAAAGAGGCATTTATTTGCTTCGATAGCAACGGTACAAGAAATGATAGTTGGCCATCAAAATGGAAACGGATGATACCTTCCACAACATTCAATGAGTCGGTCCTTACATCTTCAATACCGAAAAATAGTACTATGTATAAATTACGAGTAAGGCTGAATGATAACTCTACTAAAGAAACAAAGTGGAATCAGCTCTTCAGTAAATGCCCCCCACCACTATATACTAATAGCATAAAAACAGATCGTGAAGTAGGGTTGGGCTCAGTTTCTTACCTGATCTACTACATTACACTGTGTTCCTCGTTGCTGGTTGTTGAATCGATTGTTAGGATTATACATAAAATATGGATCCAGAACTGAACTGTTCACTCTGTCTAGCAAACGAATTAATAAAAGAACACAAGCATGGTAAACATTTATACGATTTTACTGAGGATGAGCTACAATATTTCCCATTAACATATCTGATTGAAAATGCTGGTTCCATTGAACTCCTTTACACGTGGCCTAAATTACCAAGGAAGTATACACAAAATTTTGAACTAAGGATTCAACTACCTTGTTTCGTACATCACAACAGGCCAGAGTGGTATAGTCATGTGGATGGTCCACCAGAATCACAGTCCAGATGCCATGTATGTAAATGGGGTCTTCAAAAATGTGGTTGATATGTTACAGTAATTGTAAATACCTTTTATGTGGTGGAAAAATAAAAACAATGAATAATGTATAAGTTTTTTATTTATATGTAAACAGTGTGTTTTTAAATATAAACCTAATAAATTACAAATCTAATATCGAAATGATCTAAATTCAAATTATCTTCTGATTCAGAGTCATCCAAATTAACACTGTCCCATCCTGCTGCAGGTTCTTCCATGTCCAAACGCCTAGCGTATTTTAGTAAAGTATCTAAATTTTTATTACTATCAGTAATTAAATGGTGCCCCCAAGCCAAGGTTCTTACATCTCCAGGCACAATATATCTTTTGTCATCGGCAGCTGACAGAGCTACTTTATTTTTTAGTTGTGTGAATGGTGTGTAAAGTGGATTTAAATATGGACATTTTACGGAATATTAAACCACCGTTTTCGACAACCTGAACATAGTCAGAAAAGTCTATTTGATGCTTAACAACGCTTCTGGAAACACCTTTTGCCTTCTTCGTTACGTCGTCGGCTTTAACACAATATGCTTTTGCACCAGTACCATAAAAACTCTCTATTGGTCTCCCAGCGTATTCATCCTTCATTTTCCCTACCACGGACTTTGTTTTGGGTATGTTATGGATGTTATCGACATTATAGTTTGAAGTATCGAAAAAATTAATGTTTTTCTTGATGTCATCATAGACATTGTCTGTGAAAATTTCTAAAATTAGGCTGTCGGTGTCTGTGTATAGGACTGTTGCTTCATCTCCATACATTGATTTTATGTAACCATACAAAAACTCGTAGATAATGGTTTTGGAAATGTCTAAAATGGAAAAGCCTACATAGAGCGGTTTGTCATATACAACTTTTAATTTGTCCAATTGAACTGCTACTAAATTTTCATCGAAGACAGAACAGGATTTAAAATGTGGTAAGGCTATTAACGCTCTGGCACCCAATACACCTTTCTTATTTTCCCAGCATGAGCACAGTTTTATATTCTGTCTTTTATCAACATTCTCCATGGTTTTACCGAATATTGAATTAACCATCAGCTTGAATAAATCCTTTTCAAACGCAGTTCTAGCCGAATGTCTTAGTCTTGTATTAAGATTAATGTATGACCCCAACCAGGGTGATTGAGAAAATTCTATGATTCTATGGATTTTCTTCAATTTGATACCATATTTCAAACACTGCTTCAAATTATTATAGTGAATGATATATTTATATTTATTTCGTTAACTTGGGAATTTTACTTTTCGGAGGAGTCATTCTCTCAGGACAAAATGGTAAATCATTATGGTCATCGTGTAAGTCTGATGGATATTCCAAGTCCACTTCTAGAACATATCCTTTCGGTGAATTTTTTCCAACTAGAGAACAATCAAATGTTTCAATTTCTTCTTTGTCAAGCCACCTAAAATCACCTGTGGGCATGTATTCCTCCATTGCGGCGCCATATAAATTTGTGGCGTCTAAGTACATGATATATGATGTTGGTTTACTGGGATCATAGTTCGGTAAAAATTTGTTGTTTGCCACAGCCTTTCTTTTGCTGCATTGAGCCACTCCTCCTCGAATACCTTTCCTAAAGAAATGTACTGTATCCACATCGGTCAAAAGTTTAAGTTCAACACTTGTGTGACGTAACATGGCATCCCAGCTCAGGGAAGGTGCGGTCAAATAATGGGCTGGATCTAATTTATATTGTTCTAAACACACTTTCCTAAAGTTTTCGAAAACATCGGTTAACAGTAAAATGTCTGATTTCAGATACAAATCTGCATATTCTCCCAACGTTTCACATTTGAAGATGTTCCATACTTTGTTAGCTCGTTCATAGTCCTCATCAGAAATGGCCTCATTTGTTAATTCATTGTAAAACTTGTCTTTTGAAGGTAATTGTCTTTCGTCCAATTTTTCAAACGAGTCTACATAATTATAAGGGAAAACACCTTTCTGTCTGATTAATCTGAATTCTTCCTCATCTTGAAAATACTTTCTAATCTCAGTACACTGATTAGATTCTAAACTTTGACTCAATTTATCGAGAGATTTGGATAAAAATCTAAAAGAGTCCACAAATTTTAATCGCAGGAATGTGTGAGGTTCCTTGGGATTAGCAGATTTTTCAACGAGGATTGACTTAGAGAAAGATATATACTTCTCTTTGGTTTGAGCAATCACCGAAATGCTTTCCTTTTTACATGCCAGTTTCTTGATAAATAGGTGGCTGTCGTAATTTGTTAAGTTGTGAAAAAACACAGGTAGGGATTTTGGCACTTTATAGTTCAAGTTACAAACGGAATGGGCAGCGGCACGAAAGTGTCCTATCAAGTGACAGTGATCGCGAACTTTTGTGTCACTTGGCTTGAACGGCTTCTTGCAAATATGACATACTGCGTTTTCAAATTCAGTTTTTTCTTGATCTGTGAGGGGCAGCATCTGTTTAACATGTTTCAGGTGGGTGTTATATAAGTGTAGAGCTGTTTCATCCAACTTCTCAGCAAATACTTCAGCTGCATCAGGTCCTCTATATGTTACAAATTTTGAATACTTGTCATCGAAATTGCATTTCACATAAAAGGCGAAAGAGTAAGGCTGGTGTTCACATACTTTAACTGTGAACGATTTATCCTCACAAGGTTCATTATGGTCAATTGGTTTCAGCAAACTCTCGAAATATGCATATATTACGAACGGAACGGGTAACTGTCTTTCAAAGTTTATGAACTTAAGGATGTTCTCAGGCACCGATTCACCATACTTATTAATTTTCAATTCGGTAGATGGCAGTTTCGTGAATGTATGGTTACAGTCATTTTCCTCATGTCTTCTTAGCTGCTCTACAGTCCTGAACGATTGTAGACATCCATCACAAATATATAAACGGTCATGATGATTTTATTTTTGTTTTGAAACCAATTTTGATAAATCTTGTATAAGGCAATAATGAGTATTACCTGCATTATCTGATACAAGTAGTAAATTGATGTGTGTGGCTTGTCGGCATGAAGTAAAATGTAATGGTCCAACCACTTCAGTAATAGTTTTCCCATCCTTGAATTCTGTTTCAAGACCAAACACATTTATGGAGATATTGTTAATTTTTTCGAACTTGACTATATCCTTTAGTTTCATAGGGAATTCTAAACCTCTAAAGCTCAGCAAAGTATCATAATGAGGATACGAACTTGTTTTTGTTGGATCACCTTCTGCGGGGAAAATAGCTGCATTGATCGACCATGCAAAGCACGCATTATCCTTGTTTTGAATATTTAAAACAGCCTTCTTATTACATATTGCTTTGGGTAACTTAATATATGATGAAGCTCCCATTGGTGTAAACTTATTTATGTTAACGTCAAGGAACAGTATATGTTTTAATGTCCAACCCGAGTCTTTCTCTTGGAATTCAGATGCTTGTGCACTCATCTCCTCGCTAAATTCTTCAAATATCTGGAGCAGGTCCGTTGATAAAGTGATTATTTTATTTTTGGTATTGAATGACTTAATATCTGATAATTCCTTTTCAGGTATTTAATATAGCCCAAATACTTCAAAATTAATCTTGAGGGTTTGGTATTTCTCCAAATATTCACCAATTTTATCTAAAACTTTTTGTTTAACTTCTTTCAGAAAATCGGAATATGCGATGTGACTTCTAGGGCTGCTAAAACGGTAACTAGCAATCCTATTTTTAAATGCACAATGTAGTTTGACAACACCATCTCCCAAGCTGCTCTCAATAGGGCGATTTATTTTCTTTCTGTCAATTACAAACAGGTCGTTCAGGACAGGGCATCTATTATTACTAACATGTCGTTGTAAGTTGAACGATGTTGAAAAGTTATTGCCACAATATTCACAAGTCTTTGACCCACTCGAAGAATTTTGTTTTCTGTTAACGCCACTTGTAGAAGGTATACTTATAGAAGGTACACTTGTAGAAGGCACACTTGTAGAAGGTACACCTGTAGAAGGCACCGCATCAGACTTTTGTTTCTTGCTTGGCGGCTCATAAGCTACACTTCCATCATTTAGAACAGGGCAATCTCTGCGAATATGTCGAACTAAATTACTTTTATTTGAAAAAACTTTCTTACAGTGTTCACACTTCATTGTTATACAATAAACTGCACAGTACTAGTGAATATTACTTTCCCTGCATTATATATAATCTGTTGCTGGGAGAGGGGATAGCTGTGTACACCAGATGTTATGAGAACGACGGTTACAACAGCTTCCCACGATCACGAATTATGAATCACCGCCAGATGTTCGATATATGTTCTCGATAAAAATATGCGATCTAACTTGTCTAGACATGTCTGGAAGCCAGATGGTCAACACGTGAACGCCAGATGTTCCCGGCCATTCACCTTCGGCCAGCTGCTTACCAACGTGCACACCATGTTCAACACGTGTACCCCACACCGTGAGAATGGCCGTTACGATAGCTTCCCACGATCTACCAGATGTGTGCCATATGTGCTTCCTGTTCATTATGTCATCACTAGATTCGGATGTTTCCTGTTCACTTTCGCTTCTATATCGGTCACTTCCGGTTTGATTCCATGCTTCCTTGACCACTTCCGGTCTAATGTCTGGAACTTCCGGTCAGTTCTAGACCACTTCCGGTTTCTCGTCGGACGTATTTTGACTTCCTGTTTCATTTCCGCTTACTTCCGGTTTGATTCCATGCTTCCTTGACCACTTCCCGTCCAATTTCTAGCACTTCCGGTCAGTTATCGACCACTTCCGGTTTCTCATCGGACGTGTTTTGACGTCCGGTTTCATTTCCGCTCACTTCCGGTTTGCTCACATGCCTCCTTGACCACTTCCGGTCCAATTTTTTGCACTGCCGGTTAGATTTTGACCACTTCCGGTACATCAACAGATGTATTTTTACTTCCGGTTTCATTTCCGGTCACTTCCGGTTTGCTCACATGCTTCCTTGATCACTTCCGGTCCAATTTTTGGCACTGCCGGTTAGATTTTGACCACTTCTGGTACATCAACAGATGTATTTTTACTTCCGGTTTCATTTCCGGCCACTTCCGGTTTCATTTCCGGTCACTTCCTGTTTCACTTCCGGCTTACCTGGTTCATGTCCGGGCACTTCCGGTTTCACTTCCTGTTTACCTGGTTCATTTCCGGTCACTTCCGGTTTCACTTCCGGCTTACCTGGTTCATATCCGGTCACTTCCGGTTTACCTGTCCACTTCCTGCATACCTGAATTATGAATCACCTCCATAGACAAGTTTAGACATGAAATAACGGTTAAGCCAGATGCTCGCCCACGTGCATGCCAGATGCTGAACACGTGTACCCCACATTGTGAGAACGGCCGTTACGATACTTTCCCGCGATCGATGCTCGCCCACGTGCATGCCAGATGTTCGACACGTGTACCCCACACCGTGAGAACGGACGTTACGATACTTTCCCACGATCGATGCTCACCAGGTGCACGCCATAAATCACCTTCGGCCAGATGGTCGCCCACGTGCACGCCATACCTAATGGGAGTGCTGCTGGAGCGGAGCTGATCATGAGTGAGCTCTGATCCCTGAGGATCAGCTCCGCTCCAGCAGCTTTCCCATTTACATCCTACTGTTGAGGTTTATAGGCGCTCTACATTTTCATATAATTGTTATTCTTAACACTGTAGTAAACATTACTATTTTTCAATATTGTTTATTTTCTTGTGATTAATACTTTTTTTTTATATATAATAAGAATCGTACTGTACTTATACAAAGAATATAAATTTTGTTTTGAAAGTACTTATTACTACATACTGCATTGAGTTTTTAATATTTTTACTTTATTATTTTATCCAGCTTTGACTGTCTTGTTTATATTTCCGTTATTTTATTCCTTAAGGGGAATTATTTGAGTTATTTTTACACTGCAAAAACAGTTTTATGTCATAGGCTACATAATGCTGAGAAAGGAGAAATTAATTGTTCAGGACGTAGCTGATTATTTCAATACTAATCATCCAACAATTTCAGTTGATGTACTTGTAAATTTAAAAACATGTAACGATGTCTTGAGACAGGCTTGCATAACATCCTCTCCAAGGAGCTGTGAGACCTTGACGTTGGTGGAGAGGCTTAAGTAGCTGCGATGATCCTGAGAGCAATGCTGGTGGGAGCGCTTAAAAAAAAAATTCTCGGCAGGGACACCCATGCCGGTAAGGTTGGAGGGGAGCGGTGAAAACTAAGGGCAGCTCAGCCCCAGGATCCACACCGACAAGGTGTGGCTACGGGAAATGGCGAACCCGGGGATTATCCGAGCCACGAGTGAGTTGTGCCACTCACTCACTTAAAACCGTTACCACGACCCGCACTTCAATGGCCTCTGCGGAAGAGAAAAATATGGCACCACAGGGGAACGTCGAGTGGCAGTCGTGACCGGAGGACTTGCCTTAGCCGGCCGGCCTACGAGGAGAAAACCTCTATAAAAGAACCGACAGCGAAGTCGCTAAAACCTGTGGACACCGGGAGACCTACACAGTATATAGCCTTCCCTCCCGTATGGGCCCACTGCTGGAGGGCGACGAATACTTGGACCCATCTCGTGGGATTAGACATGGAAACTGCAGAAAAACTTAATAAACCAAAAGAACCAATAACACCTTTGCCATTGGACCAGGAGGAAGTTTTCTTGCCCGCCACCGGAACAAAGAGGGACGAGGATAATCCCTTTAGAAGGAGAGATAGCATAGCAAGAAGCCCGATCAGAAATAGGACAGAATCGATGCCATCACTAATCTCCAGGGAAACGATAAAACATTGGCCATTATTTAAGGGGACAAAAGACATTGGAGACCCAAATCCAGCCCAGGCTATGGAAATACAGACTACGAGATAGCACTCTCAAACGGGGGATGAAAGAGGACATATAGACTTTACTGGCGATGTGGAAGGGGGAAGATCCGCAAAGCTTAAAAGGGAAGGTGGCGCCAAGCAGTCAACTACACGTGAAACGGACCGGGCCGGCTAGCTTGACACTATGTGGGCGCCGGAAACTAGAAAGGAAGACGACAATACAGCAGCCAAACTTGCCGCCAAAATGATGAAAATCATTAGTCTCATTGACGAGGAGTCCAAAAACTTATCGCAAACCGTGCGAGATAACTATAATACTAAAAAGGAAATTAAAGAACAGGCAGGTAGATTGAGATGCCTCACTAGTCAGCTGACCGCCTCAGACTTTAAGACCCTCATCCAACAAGCAGCCCAAAAAGGCACAAACGCTGCCACCTAAACGGACGATACAACCCAAGAGCAGGAAACGCGAGCGAAGAAGGCTGGAGACAAGGAAAAGGCCGCGAAACTAAGAGCCGTCATTGACAAAGGTGTAAACCAAGACAATATTGAGGAAATAGTTGGCAGCCACTGGCCGGAAGAAACCTATGTGATGATCCAAATGGAGGCAGGCAGCATTCTAGACACCGCGTCCGAATACGACATGGCGCTCATCTTTGACCCAAGCACGGCCGGAAACTCACATTTGGTGAAGAAGCTCACCCAACGGGCACCCCAAGTGGAACAAGTGATAGGAGACCAAAGCCTTAAACATGGGGGAGTAGCCTGCCTCATGAATTATAATAAAATCATACTCGATGATGACGAAACGCCAACAGCAAAGGAAAGTTTCACTTTCTTGGCAGGTCTCAGTAACTTTGATAACGCGCAATATAGCATCGGTGAGTTATACTCACTGTTTGTTAAATTAAGGAAAGCGGCTGAAAAGAAACGAAGGACAAAGATTGCGCCAACTCTCCGGCTAGAATGCAACAAGTCGAAGGAAGTGCGGAAAGTAATAGAATGCGCTTTAGCGGCCAGCAATGTGCGAGCTAAAATTTGTCACTTGACTAGAAGCAAAACACCGGCCAAGCAAGGGGATGGCGAATGGCAAATAGCCAATAGGGCCAAAAGAGGCAGGAGAAAGGACGCGGAGGTGACGGTAAGGAGTGAAGGAAAGACTTACGCTGAGCTCCTGAGATCAGTGAAGGAGAATGTTGAACAGGATAAAATTGGTGTAAGGATAAAGCCAGTGAGGCAGACAGGGGGGAGCAACGTGTCCCTTAGGATAGAAGGGGAAAGCTTCCAGGCGACTCTTCTCAAGAACGAAATACGCAAGATCAAGGATATAGACGCGAAAGCTACGAACCACGAAAGAATCGTACATATAATGGACATCGACCCAACGGTCCCAGAGAAAGAGGTCATCGAAGCCCTAGGAAAAGAGACGGGAGCCACAGGGGCAGAAGGGATAACAATAGGCCCTTTCAGACCGACCCGCGATGGAAATCATATAACGACGGCGAGAATACCTAACGAGCTGGCCAGCGGATTGCTGAACAAAGGAAGGATGCGCATAGGATGGACGAGCTGCCGCGTACGGGAGCGAACTACCTTAACTAGGTGTCACAAGTGCCTGTAGTTTGGACATGCGACGAACGCCTGTAAAGGGAATGTAGACCGGACAGGAAAATTCCTAAACTGTGGCAGAAATGGTCATAGAACATTAGACTGTAAAAATAAATCACATTGCCGAACGTGTAACGAAGATCACAGGGCGGATTCATTGAGATGCCCGCACTATAAGACGCTGGTCAACGGGAAACCTCCTAGTAAGAACTCGGGACCTGACAAGGCAAAGGCGACCAAGCCCCTAGCCAACGAGAATAGGCTACACGAGAGCACGAGACCAGAGATGGAAACAGAACTCCCGCAGCAAATGAACACGGCTGGGCCCAGTAACCAGCAATGACTAGGTGCTGGTGGGAACAGAGAACCAGGAACACCACCGCAGGCCCATGGAATCGAGAAACTGGCAGCAACAAATTCGGCAATCATTTTTCTACAAGTGAATCTGAACAGGAGCCGGGTGCACAAGACCTACTCTATCACACAGCAAACAAATTCAACGCTCACCTGCTGTTAGTGAGTGAGCCGAACGTTAAGCACGTAAGTGGGAGGAATGCCTGGATCACCGACCCACAGGCAGACGCAGCAATACGTGTCCTCAACGCTCACGCTAGCGGCGCCGGGGGTCGACATGGCACTGCATGGTGGGTCGTTAAGGAGGTGCCCATCTACTCGTGTTACTTCACCCCAAACGCCCCCAGCGAAGATTTCGAGCGTTTCCTCGAATCACTCACTGGCAGCATGAGGATCCACAACGGCAACAAGGGTATGATAGTCGCAGGAGACTTTAACGCGAAAAACCCCTTGTGGGGCTCACACAAGACGGACGCTAGAGGCAACATCTTAACTGAGTGGATAACAACGCACGACCTTGTCGTGATCAACGCAGGGCATGCGCCTACCTTCATACGAGGAACACACCGAAGCGTCATTGACGTGACCTTTGCTTCAGCCTCCCTTGCGGATCTCATACTGAACTGGCGCGTCTGGGAGGATGAGACACTAAGTGACCGTCAGGTGATATATTTCGAACTCGTATCGACAAACACCCAACCTTAACATCAAAACCAGAGCCCCCGCCAGAGAGCATAACGTGGTACTACAACCCTGGGAAAGCGGGACCTCTTCGAGAAGCCCCACAAACTGAACTAGATAATCTGCAGACCCCAGATCCTAGTAATCTAGCGGCGGCGTTGAAGAAAGCCTGCCAAACTGCCCTCCCCCGAAAGGGCACAAGACGAAGAAAACCGGTGTACTGGTGGAGCGAGGACATCGGTACACTTCGCAAGGCCTGCCAAGAAAAGGTGATGGACGAGACTTAAGACTCACCGGGATTTGGAAGATCCAGAAATCACCGCTACCCATGAGGATCAGTATGAGTATGAGTATGAGTATGGTACCGCCAGGAAGGCCTTAAGGGATGCAATAAAGATGGCGAAAAGCCCCATGGAAACCCATCGTAGACACCCCCGTGAGCAAAGGAATCTCAACATACCTCGTCCGGCTCGTCAGGAATTATCTGAATAAGAGGACCCTACTAATCGACAGAGACAGGCAATCACTTGTGGCGTCCCCCAAGGCTCAGTGGGCCATTACTCTGGAATGTCCTCTATGACGGGGTGCTTGACCTGGTGACCCCGATCCCCAAGACGAAGTACCGCATGGTGGCGTATGCCGACGACCTCAGCATAATCACGATCGATAAGACAGAAGACGGGGCGGTAGACAAGGCGGAGGTCGTCATTGCCGCCATTGGAGAATGGATGGCGGCTAACGCCATGGAGATTGCCCCAGAAAAAACTGAGGTAATCGCCCTTACTGGAAGGAAAACTGTAAAAACTATGACTGTCAACGTACTCGGCACAGATATCAGTGCAAAAAAGGACCTGAAATATCTAGGAGTCCATATGGACCATAAACTGGCATGGGGCAAACATATAGGAATGGCCGCGGGAAAGGCCGAGAAGGCAGCAATAGCGCTTGCCAAGCTCATGCCTAGGACCAGCGGACCTGCACATGCCGCCTCGTCTGCTCTGTGGTGACCTCCATACTTCCTTACGCTGCCCCAGTATGGGCGGAAGGGCTCAGGGTAGACAGGAACAAAGGCAGATTACTGAGAACACAACGTACCATTCTCATACGTATATGCTGCGCATACCGTACAGTATCAAGTGTAGCACTGCACGTACTCGCTGCAGCACCATCCATGGATCTGCTCGCAATGGAACGGGAATATAATCATTGTTCAGATATCGCTGCCAGAGCATATAATCGCAGCTCCCTCATGACTCGCTGGCAGGAGCGTTGGACCAATGCAAATGAAGGAGGGTGGACCAGGTTGCTCATTCCGAGCATTAAACCCTGGACGGATCGCAAACACGGGCAATTTGGTTACCACCTTACCCAGATGCTCAGAGGGCACGACACTTTTGGTACCTACCTTTGCAAGATCAAGAAGAGAGACTCGGATACGTGCTTTTACAGCCCCATGGCTGATACCCCGGCCCACACTTTATTTCACTGCGCACGATAGACAGCAGACCGCGAAACCGCATATAGGGCCATTGGACAAGAGCTTAACGAAGACAATTTTATAAATGCTATGCTGAGTACTGAGCAAAACTGGAAGACACTCAACGACCTTTGTGTGGCCATCATTGGCACGAAGGAAGCTGACGACAGAGCTGCCTAATACCACCCACAGGCAGCCTGCGCAGCACCCGAAGCAATGCTTACGCGGTCCCGGGTGCCTGCGCTGAAGACGGAGGGGTTTTAACCGGTAGGAGTTCGGCACTACTCGGTCCTACCGAGCCCATAGACCGAGTGTCCATGACGGATTTCCCCTCCACCAAAAAAAAGGCTTGCATAACATTGTTTGTAAGTGACAGCACTGCTAGAAAATGGAATACTGGTAATATACGTAGACTTATACATAATAAATGTAATAAACTTGAGAAAAGAATTCAAAAAGGTAGTCACTTTCTTGACGACTTTATTTCCGCTCTGAAATTACCAAGAATATCTACCAACGAACTTGAAAATACTACGTCATATTTCATCAGTTCACGCACGTATTCACGCATATGTGCCTGTATGAGAATACAAAATATTCCAAAAAATCGACTTAAACTACAAATGACGTTTAAAAGAAACATTACGTATGTAAAAAATACTATTAATTGCCTAGCCCGCACCTCTACCCTAACTAAAGCCAACAAAAACTTTGAAATATTGGATATTTCTTGTATTGGATCCAACAGACAATCTGACTTTCCGAAAATTGACGACGAAATTAAAAATGATTTAGACGAAGAAAGAATAATTTCGATGAGAAGGTCAAAAACGTCAAATCCAGAAAATGACGGAAATTCAAGTAACTACAAAAGAGACGTTTCACATAGTTTAGAGGTTCTGCCCGATGAAGTCATAAATATGGAGAGGAATGACAGCGTTTTGGAAATCACGCTGCCCCTTCATTCCAAAAATGAAGAAAATAAGAACTGGAGTCGACCCAGTTATGGAAATTGTAAATTGAACGAAGGTACATTTTCTTTGACTTCGGAAGAATTCAATGTATTAAAGGGAGAGGGAAAACACTTAGGCGTGGTTATTGTCCGTACGTAATACGAAATGAGATGAAAACTGGGA
Source organism: Stenurella melanura (assembly GCA_963583905.1). Classification (NCBI taxonomy): domain Eukaryota; kingdom Metazoa; phylum Arthropoda; class Insecta; order Coleoptera; family Cerambycidae; genus Stenurella; species Stenurella melanura. The sequence continues at coordinate 75,605,872 of OY757314.1, forward strand.
ACAATACATATTGCGTAAACTTAAAAACAAGTGAGATATTTAAAATCATCTGATAGTTTTAAGCTGTATGCATATTGTAACCCATAAACACTGTAAATATTTTATTTTCGTTTTAAAACACGTATCAAAAGAACTACCATCTTTTCGAGTTGATTTATATTCGTCGTCTATCAATTAAAACCACTTAAACCTCTTAACAGGGCACTTAAAAGGAATAGAACGGTCTTGGATAAGAAATAAAATAGGAGATACGAACTCCTTTAAATACAGACAAAATACAATATTAGCTCTGACACAAAAATCAATTCGCAGAGATGTGTTAAATCCGAATCGGTGATCCGGAAAGTACGATCAGAGAAATTGTTTCTCTTAGATAGGCATGATGATGATGTCATTGACATGATAATGATGCATCGACAAAACTCTAATTATATTCATGGTGTAAGTGTGCCATTTTTTGTACACAATTGGAGTGAAGAACAATTGCAACAGATATTAAATGAGAGTATTGCTGGTTTACCATCCATTTAGATGCTACTGACAAGATTATTAGAAAACTGTTTGTCAGAGAATATATTATTATGCTGGAGTAATTAAAATTGCTAAAAGTCGTAGGGTGTGTCCAGTCGTTGAAATAATATCCTCGACACATGACGGGGGATCCATAGGAATGTGGTTAGTCAAATTTATAATGTATTGCCTGCTTCAAATTGTGACTGATTTCAGTTATGCGTTGATAAATGCAGTTAGCGAGTTCTGGAATAATACTACTCTAATTCAGTATTTACATACAACTTTTGATTATGTTAAAAATGGAAAAGCAGATGAGTTAAAGAATATAACAGCTATTCATATTTGCTACTGCCACTTTTTAATGATAATAGTATCGGACATTAATAGTCTCTATGATGCGGCTACTAAGGATATCATGAAAGAGATTGTGGGCATCAACATTTAATATTTTTCATTTTAAAAAAATCGAAAAATAGTTTAAAAATATTTATATAATTTTAAAATCAAAGTAATACGCCGAAGGTTTAAAGCGGCGTTAAAGAAACTCATATCGGTTTGCCTTAATAACGATTCGTTTGGCATAGATGAGAGTAAATACACACAAAAGGAACACACCGAAAATATTGTCAAGTCCAACGATCCACTGTATAAATTAAGTCCCTACTACCAACATTTTCTAAATACTTATGAAAGCACTGATTTTGAGGATGAAACCGATTTAATAGAGGAAAATAAGTATTACTGTCCCGAATTTATGACAATTGCTTTAGAGAAATATATACCGTTGCTGCCTCTTTGGTCAGGAATTCTCTTGAACAAGGATCGAGTAAGCAATGCTCCTACGAGGTGAATCACGAAGAACTTAATTTTGGGTGGTATTATGAACCAAAAATGTAGCAGAGTGGTTCGTAAAATAAGGGCTCATGTGTTATCAATAAGTAAAGCGAATGTACTAAATATCACAAGGAAGTGATGTACGTCTACAGAAAATGGATTTAGAGAAGGTATTCTCTCTGTGGAGAAATAGGACAAGAAGCAAACCGCACCGATAACATATTTTAAGAAATCTAAGCTATTAGCTTTAACTACAAAAGGTAATAATAAATCGGCCGACATAACCGAGGATAGTTTCATGAAATGTACTTATTGCCACAGAGGTGAATTAGACGAAACTGCGTCTTGGGTTCAGTGTGATTGGTGTAAAGGGTGGGTACATCAGGTCTGTGTGTCTGAGGTTACAAATTGTTACAGCGGAGAATTTCTTTGTAAATTTTGTACTGTGGGGAATTCGGTCACGCAAAAAGTAGACAAGCTGCCTATTTTCTGCAATGAATATCTCGAAAAAAACATGAAATTATCTGAGTATGAACTGTGTAAACTCGAACGCTTCACGATTAAACAAAGATTTTCTAGTAGTTGGCACATAGGGAGAGCAAAGCGAATTACCACGTCGATGTTTGGAGCACTATCTAAATCTACACCGAACACTTTAGGAAAAAAAGTAATTGTAATTACTAAACTAGAATTAAACTGGATATCGAATTTGGAATCAGTTAAATATGGCAACGAATCCGAAGAAGCCAGGCAATTGTATAAAATGTTGCATCCGAATTTCAATGTAATAAAATCTGGACTAATAATACATAGCAAGCACCAATTTCTGGTATGTTTACCTGATGAACTGGTAAATGACGATGGTATGTTGGAAATGAAATGCCCTCACAGTATTAAAGATTTGAGTCTAAAAATAGCTATAGAACAAGGGTAATTAGGATGCTTCTCGAAATTAGGTTATTTAGAAACCGGCCATGATTATAAATACCAAATACGGGGTCAGTTAGAAGTAGCCAACAGATCCTGGTGTGATTTGGTAATTTACACGTCAAAAAGACTGTACGAGAAAAGAAACAACAGAGACAAAACACTGCGGGAAATATTATAAGCTCGAGGATATTTGCTGCTACTACTTACTGCTGCAAATTATCGACGCCAAAATTATCTGCGAACGCAGAGACTATAATGTTGATTTAGAACATACCACAACATGTTTAGGCATACCTACTGGAAAATGGATTAGTAGAAGATATACAATATTACGGAAGTTTTGCAAACAAATGTAGGTTATACTGTTGCTACTTAAAGTTACATTGATTATATTGTTAACGAGTTAAGATTTGATGGCTTTAATTCTTGCAGTCCAAAGGCGTGGCTGACAAATTTCGTTGTAGATATCTGTTTACATTTAATAAATCACGACAATGGGAACAAATGTCAAATTATTCCAGGTGAGACAACGGGATATATTGTCACGCAGTACTGGAAATTTATTTGGGACACCCGGTACACCATGTGTGGTAACGGATATGATTTGAGACATGAGATCGACTTAACGTATTTCTTTGCATTTTACTTTGTTTCGAAAAAGCTGAGTTAGCTGGAAGCAGGTTCACCGCACTGCATTGTCGCCAGGGCAAAAGTGCTGTGTCAATTAAATTAATAACGATACATCGCGCGGTAAAAAAGTCAGTTGGGTTTTGAGTTCGAAAGTAGAAAGTCCGCGGGGTACTGCGTGGGCCCAACTCCTTCCCCAGGATGGTCCGTCCCCAGGGGTTGTAATAACAAAATGTAAGTACACTCTTTTTTGTATTGTTTTAATCTAATAAACTTGTACTTTGTTTTCTACCTCTATATTTTATTTAATAGAGTATTCATTCAATAATTAGTTTAAACCCTCTCGTATGCCAAGCGAGTAAAAGTGGCTTCATGGGTATCGCCGATAGGACTCCGGGCAACCGGATAATATGGGAGATACCTGTGGACGTCGCATATATTACTCAAAAATAGGTCTTACACCCCTAAAAAGGGTAGATTTGCGACATTTGGTGGAGGCCGCCGTGTTCGATTCCAGAGGTGATTCTTCATAATCACTCCTCTTAATTTCAATACTTAAAAATATTTTTTTAAATTTTATAGCGAGTTAATTTTTTATACCGTATTTACGTAATTATTCATTATTAACTGACTTTACATTTTTTTTGCTCTTTATTAAATGTAGTACAGGCCACCACTTGTATACGATATTTTTTTTTACCTTAAAATTGTTTTAAAAAAGTTGAGCTTAAGCAGAAAATTAATTTTTTTAGCATACTTATGGAATTTTTCGCATTTTAATAAGTTATTTTTAAATATTTAGCTTGTATTTTACAATATTGAATGAATACTGCGTATTTTCTGTTTGATCGTAATTTTATTTTATTTAGAAACTTAGTAACTTCGCGTCATATAATTTTTTCTGGTAAAATCCGACGGTAGAAATCAAGTGTACAAAAATTATTTAGGGGCAGTGAAATAAGGAATGAACTAGGGTTTTTTTTATATATTGATTTAATAGTATTTATGAAGGCAAATGTTTTTATCGAGAATCTACAGATATTGGTTATCTACTTTGATAATTAATTTTACTATTGATATTTCGCACAGTAGTTAAGCTTAACTTATTAGGTAGACATTTTTTCACGAATTTACGTTACATCCGTAAAATAGATTTTCTTGAAACTCCTTAATTTGCTCTGTATTATTTCTGTGTATTTTTATTATCATTGATTATTTTATGATTGATTGATTTCATCCTAACTAAATATTAATTTTACTTAATGGTAAAAGCTATTACTTAGTTTTATTTTTTTTTCAATTTATTGTGGACGTGCCAAATTTCGGCAGAATTAGGATGAAAGCGCCGAATTTCTTTAGCTTGAATTAATTTTAAAATTTTTATTTACTTTTGGCTCTTTCAGTAAATTGAAAAATTTAGTTAATGACAAAGTGATTTGTGTTACTGACATTATTATTGTAATTCATATAAATTGTTTGTGCCAATAGCTATTCTTTTTCTAGAACCCGTCTACCTGGCTAGAGACAGCTTAGTAACAATTTTCTTTTTTATTTATTATTCGTGCAAACAGTAGAACAAAGTGACTCGTTGTTGAGTTTTATTTTTAGATTTTTTGGTATAAAAGGCAAACAGTTTCGCATTTTAGTGTTGATAATATTAGAATCATTTTTTTATTATTATTTTTACATCCGCAACCTAACCCTAATAGTTAGAGAACAATTTTTTATCCATTAGTGCGGACGCAACAAGAACAATTATTGTGCTTGGTATATATATATTTTTTGAGATGATATTTTCATAAATAATATTTGTCTTTCCTATGCTTATCAAATAATTCTTGGCATGTGGGGTAAGAAGTTATTTTTTTAAGTTGTACTTTTGTTACCATCTCGCTAATTCCCAATAAAAACGAATTTTTGCCAGGAATAAACAAAAGGTTTTTTATATAATACATCCTCGTTTCTTAAATATATTGGGGTGAAAATAGAATATGAACTATGTAATTTTTAATGGAAAATATGAATAATACAGTAGTAGCCTATTGCATAAGTTTTTCTTCCCCGCATCGTGCGGTTCGTTGTTTTAAAGTACAAGAATTATATTTTTGCCCATCTTTTTACCCCTAAGGAAATTTCTCTAGGAGAGAAAACTAAGTTTATAACGATTTATGGAAAAACAATGAAAGTTTAGTTAGTTTAAGTTCATTCCTTATTCTTTATTTCGCGTATAAGTTGTAATAATGTAATATTTGTTCTGAGTTTTGTTTTGTTCGTTAAGTTAATATTCTATGAGGTAATTTTAATGCCCCTAAATAAAGTACTTACATTTAGGAAATACACGCAGTGCCATATGTTAAGATTTTTTTTTTAGAGGTATTTGGGGAAAAATTTTTTTTTTTATATAAAGCTATAGGAGGGACCTAAATATGTTTCAATTGTAGCGATTTATCTAAGTAATTCTAATAATTTTAATTCTAAAATAGAGTGAGAAATTGCCATTTGAAAATTAGATCCAAAATTTCGTTATTTAAATATAATTTTTTTGTTGTTCAATGAAAAACAGAGTTAGTGAAGATTTGAAATCTACAAAATAATGGTCCAGGATAATTGAGTAATTTTTGTAACTTAAGTTAAGAAAAAGGGGAAGCTTTAAGTCAGACCAAAATATTATATAGTATGTATCAAATTAGTGACAAAGTACAGTCACGGCAAATTTATTTTCATACTTTTTTTTGGGGAAAATACCAACGTAAAATATATTAAAAGGAAAAACAAAACTATGTTACTGGCAATACAGTGGTTAAAAGTTGAAAAAATTGTTTTTTTGCAATTTGATTTTAAGTGAAAAGGGGTAATTTTTTAAGTAAAACTGAAAATTATAGAGTTGTCATTTTAGACACTAACCGTAGTGACCATATTGATTTTTATGAAGTTTTTAAGAGGAAGAATACCTAGATGAAGGTATAGTGAAATGTTTTACCCATGAATTAATAATTTTTTTTATATCTATTTGATTATGTTACAATTTTATGATGAAAATATAAAGTTTAGGGAAATCGAAAGCGCGCTTAAGAAAGAGAAAAGGTTTATTTTCGTGAATTATGAGAAATAATGTGTTATTAAAAGGTACTAAGTTTTTATGAGTTTATAAGAGTTATAATAAGATATTACGAGTTGATTGTTTTATGAGATAAATAATGTGTTATTAAAGGGTACCAAGTGTTATATGATTTTACAAGAATAATTATGAGATATTATGAGTTGTTACGAGTTTTAATGTGAATTATGAGATAAATGTGTTTTAAAAAAGGTACCAAGTTTTATGAGGTTATAAGGGTTGTAATGAAAAGTTACGAGTTATCAATATATTTAAGGGTACCAAAGCCAAATAGGTGGCGTAAATGCTTAGGACAGGAAAAAAGGGGTTTGATGACAGTGATATAGTCCGGTCAAATCTACTATAAGGGGAAGTTTAAGAAAACTATCCGTTAGTCCGGTAAAAAAGCATGATTATGATTTTTGGTAAATAGGTGATGATTTTTTTTTATGTTATGGTACCAAAGATCCCTCATAGGTCGATGAGGATGCGTTAAATGCGTCTTAGGAAAAGACGTAGAAAAAGGGTTTGATGACAGTGATATAGTCCGGTCAAATCTATTGAAAAACAAAACATGTTCTTTTCTTTTATAATTCAATGTTCAGCGGGGCAAATAGCCGGGAAAGTAGTTGTTTAAAGAATAGAGCACGCTTTGTAACATAAAATGTAAGGAGAATAATAATAAAGTTATGATGGTTTATAATGAATTATGGTACCAAGTTTCCCTCATAGGTCGATGAGGATGTGTAGAATGTGTCTTAGGAAAAAGACGCGAAAAAAGGTTTGATGACAGTGATATAGTCCGGTCAAACCTTCTGAAAAAACAAAACATATTCTTTTCTTTTATAATTCAATGTTCAGCGGGGCAAATAGCCCGGAAAGTAGTTGTTTAAAGAAGAGAGTACGCTTTGTAAAATTAAATATAAAAAGATGTAGAATGAAGAAATGTTGATGATTTTTTTTATGTGTTATGGTACCAAGGTTTTCTCATAGGTAAATAAGGATGTGTAACAAACGTCAAACAGGAGAGACGTAGGAAAAAGTTTTGATAACTAAATATTAGTACGGTCAACGTCAAATTTAATTAGCAAAGGTACAATAAAGGTAACTCTGATCTTTGATTCGAAAGAAAATAAGGGTAAGAAATCGAATATCGTTATAATGTTTGATCAATATTCCTTGAGAGGAAAAAGAGTCCAAAAAATATGGGTAAATGTAATTTAAAGGGTATGTTGTTGTAGCCTAGGTCAACAATAAACCGAGAACATTATTATCAAAGAGTTAGATACCGTGTGGGGGTGTAAATGTTAATTTTTTTTTGTTTATACGGAATCAAATTGGTAAGTGTTGTTGTTGGGTCTCAAAGCAATGTTGCTGGGCGATTTAAGCTAGTAGCTATTGCGAGGTTACTAGATAAATGGCAAAGTAAAGTAGCGGAAAACCTAACACCAGGCAAAATCCAAGCAAAATTAATTTCGTTACTATGATAAAGAAGTACGTACCCAATGGGTGGCCACCTTGTTTTAACGACAAACTTATAAATAGGTACGTATCCATATTGAACAGAAGTTCAACAACCCACGGTATATGAAAACCAAGAAAATAAAAAGTAATTATTAAAAGTTATTATCCTCTATAGTAAAAGTTTTTTTTTAATAGTAACATGATTGTTTGATGACGTGAAAGCTATACTAAATGACAAGAGAGAGAAGGATATATAGTAAAGTACACGAAATTAAGATTGTTTTTCCCCACTTTTCCCCAAGAGTAAGCGGTCAAATGGAAATTAGTTTCATTTTGTGACAAAATATTTTTTTAAAGAGAGAAAAGTAATACAGGTAACAGGTCCTCCTAAAAAATGTTTGCTTCTTTAACAATATTTATATGTATTGAGTTAATTTTTTTGTTCAGGGGAGAACACTAATAAAGGGAAGTTAGTTATAATTTGATTCTATATAAGGTACAAGGTGTTTAGAAACTATTAATTTTTCTTATTTATGATTTTGATGATTTTTTTTAATTAGGCATATTTTGTATAATAGGTACATTTTTTTGTTGTTGTTTTTGTGGATATTTTAAATGTCAATGAATAAGTTCAAAGGTACCGAAATACATTTTCATTTTTATTCATAAGGTTAAATTTATGGAGTCTATTTAATTTTGTTTGTAAATTGGAAAAGATACAAGTCAATTAATAACTGAGACGGCATCAAACTTATAATAACAATAATAACCATAATAATAATAACAACCGTTTTTGCTCTACGCTGCACACAAAAAACACATTTTTGTTTCATTATGAAGTTCAATTAATGGAGTACGTTTTTTGTTTGTTTTGTTTGTAGGCTGAAACAAAAGGAAGTTAATGAATAACTTAACGGGCTCGAAAAATGTCTCTATTTTTTTTACTATGAGATTAAGTCTATGGAGTAAAGATTATACAAAATATATATACACTGTGCAAATAGAATAATAAAAGTATTTACCGAGGTGATGAATGATAGTGTAATTGTTTTTTACATAATAAATTAATAATAAAGAAGATATGTACATTAGAGATATGCACTGTGCCCAAATAATAATTAAAAAATACATGTCAATGAGATGAATGGTACTTAATAAAACATTTTGTATGCCAATTTAGATGAGTACCCACTCTATGTAATGAGTGTAATTGTAATAAATAAAAAGGGGCCTAAGCCAAAACGAGAGTGCGCACTCAAAATCTTCGAATCTTGTTCCCAGGATTGTTTTGTTGGGTTATTTAAGTTAAAGTTATGTAGAAATATTAAATAAATATCACGGCAATTGGTACTGGAACAAGGTTGCGAGCATCAGGCTTGATTAAAGAAAATGTTCCTTTAAAAAATTGGATTGTTAATTAGTTAATAGAAGTAAACTTGCCAAGGCAAAGGTTAAGTAAAATGGTACTTAAATGAAAATATAAATGGCATATGATATGGGTCAAAGGCACAAATGTGTGAAAAAGTTATTAGTTGCTCTTTCGCTCTCAAATAGATGGCTATATAGGTACATAAATTGACACTACGCCAAGAAAAATAACCATAAAAGTTTAAAGGTAAACAAGTGATGAAAATTGTAAAAAATAATGTTATATTTAATAATGGCTAAATGATTATTTTCTGTAATAACGTAAATGACACGATAGTTTTAATTTTTTTTGTAAGGGAAAAAGAAGTCCAAAGGATAACAGTAATGGTAGTTAAAAGACATTTCCTTGAAATAATAAATGTGGTCTATTAAGAATATCGAAAAGTAATTTTACGTTGTTGGAGAAATCATTTTCAGATGTTAACTTTAAATTTTTTACGCAAGCTCCAACTTAGAGGGACACAGAAAAATAAAGCAGATTTGTCAAGTTAAATCGTGAATTTTTTTTTAAGGTTGTAATTTTAGGGTTGATTCAACCGTAATGGGTATTACCTATTTCTATTATTTTCTAATTTGTGGAATAATTTAGGCTAAAGTTTAAATTAATGAGATATTAAATTTCTTGTCTTGATTGTAATTGTAATTTTTTTGAATTTTTTTAAGTCAACCAGGCTAGGAAAACTGCCTGTGGTATACTCTCTTTTTTCTGTTTAATAAATAAAGGGGTGAAATGATTAATTAAGAATTGTAACAAATAAAACATATTTTATTTTTTCAAATATTGTAATATAAGAACTTACTTGTTTTATGTAATCGCATCATGGAACCGAGACACACGTAGCACTGGAAGGCAACCCCATTCAAATGTCCCAAGAACCGATAATCTCACCTGTAAGTCGTAGCGACTAATGCCGAACAGCATTTAAGCAAAATGCCCGCTGTTTCTTCCTCAAATTTTTCCGAAACCAATTCCAATTTAAAATGGACTAGCTGCTTCTTGAACGAGCTTCTCTGTCAATCAGGCGATAAAAAGGCCCACGTCTAAAAAGGCAATTTTTTTTCTCCACCCACAATAATAACTTGTGGTTATATTCGCCTAAAATTCTTCCGCCTTAGCCTGACAGACAGTTATACCCAAAATAAATGTCTGTGGAAATGGATAGATGGAAAGCAGATGAGAAGTACACCTTAAATGGTTATGGTCCAGTTGGTTCCGAACGAAGGAAAATGAAGTGCGTACCGCCCTACGCACAGTGGAGATGGCGACGATGGGAGCAGTTAGTCGTGGTACGCTTGGCTGGGATATCTCTACCGTTGTTCCGAGGATCCACAGGTTACACAACACGAGCCCAAATGTTGAAATGATAATTCATTAAGGTTGGGGATGAAAGACATTTAGAAAATATTTGGAACGTGGAAGGACAATGGTGTAAGTGTGGTTTATTAATTTGATAAATTGAACAGAGCCGGACTCCTAAAATTTGTGCTATAACAGTCGTGTGTTTTCTGAAACTTGTACAGTGCGAAACATTTCTAAGTGCCCAAATAACATTTTTATAATCATTTTATCTCAGCGAAGTATTTTTTTATTTGTATTTTTTTGTTATTTTTTTGTCGAAAAACTTATTCTATTTTATCATTACAATAATATTTTAATTTTTTAATGACAAATTTTTGTGTGCCCAAACTATGTTTTTAGATTATTTTTACAGCCTAGCTTGGTAACTTTCATTTCGTTGTTTATTTTTTTCTCAAAAGATATTACTTTAATTTAACACTACTATATTTATTTTTTTTTTTTAATGAAACATTTTTGGTTGTCCAAATACTATCTTCAGAATTTTAATAGATTCTAGCAAAATATTTTTTTTTAGTATATTTTTATTTAAAACTCATTTAATTTATTACTGCAAGGATCCTTTAATTTTTTTTTTCAAATACTAATATGCATTTTTTTAATTTTTATTGAATATTTAATTTTTTTTGACTCGCTAGTCTTTAATAATAGTTTACGGAGTATTGGAGCTTGCATTACTAAGGTTAAATAGATAATTTAATGTTTTATGTTGTCGAATTATTGACATTTAATTATTTTAAAACTTGACAATGATTTTTTTTTTATTTTATTTTTTTTATTTTTACTCCATATTATTATTTTATTCTTATGTGTTTTATTGTTGTGTATCGTTTGTATTGGAAATATTTTAATACTGTTTGCCGTTTTGTTGAATATTTTAAATTTTTTTCTAATTTCTGTACTTTTTTTTTTTTTGGTTTCTTGTAATTGTATACCCAAATGTTTTAAAGCTGGGGACCAGCTTTCATGGGCGGGGGAGATGTGTCACGCAGTACTGGAAATTTATTTGGGACACCCGGTACACCATGTGTGGTAAAGGATATGATTTGAGACATGAGATCGACTTAACGTATTTCTTTGCATTTTACTTTGTTTCGAAAAAGCTGAGTTAGCTGGAAGCAGGTTCACCGCACTGCATTGTCGCCAGGGCAAAAGTGCTGTGTCAATTAAATTAATAACGATACATCGCGCGGTAAAAGTCAGTTGGGTTTTGAGTTCGAAAGTAGAAAGTCCGCGGGGTACTGCGTGGGCCCAACTCCTTCCCCAGGATGGTCCGTCCCCAGGGGTTGTAATAACAAAATGTAAGTACACTCTTTTTTGTATTGTTTTAATCTAATAAACTTGTACTTTGTTTTCTACCTCTATGTTTTATTTAATAGAGTATTCATTCAATAATTAGTTTAAACCCTCTCGTATGCCAAGTGAGTAAAAGTGGCTTCATGGGTATCGCCGATAGGACTCCGGGCAACCGGATAATATGGGAGATACCTGTGGACGTCGCATATATTACTCAAAAATAGGTCTTACACCCCTAAAAAGGGTAGATTTGCGACAATATTATGAGCGCAGTATTCACCGGTAGTGCTAAATTTAAAATCTCTAAAAATAAATTAGTCTTTCCAATTTTGAAAAATAGTTACTTTTGCATTGCGATAGTGAATTTTCAGAAACACACATTTCATTTCATAAACCCACAAACGGTATCCCGAGAAGGAGGAAGGTTTTATTTAAATCAGTTCCGTAAATATATAAAATATTATAACGATCACCAAAAAGAAAATGTTTCTGTCAGTAAATTTACCCTTTTAACTAGTGATCATATTTTGCAAAAAGATGTCTACAACTGTGGAATACTTATTATTCATTTTTTTAGACAAATTGTTGCTGGTAAGTCGCTATGTGATTATTATGATATGGATCCGTTCAGGGATGAATTGAAATTATATTAAAAAAATCAGACAGCATGAAGGAAACATGTCTGATGTGCGGAACTGACAAATTTGGATGTGGCCCATATGTAAGCTGTAATGAATGTAAAAGAATATTTCACGTGAAATGTCTAACGGAAAATTTGCTCAAATATGTCAAAGAAAGAGATCAATGTCATTTATGCATAACATATAAAATACTAATACTAATACTAATATAACGTACATTTGCCTTATCGTCATTTTTTATTAATATGTTTCCAATAAACTCCTTCAACAGCTCTTTAAGATGAGAAGTTTGCTCGAATACGGTTTAATTCACTTTCATGTGGTGCCACTGAGTATAAGTACACAGTCAATATATACAAAAATAGTATTTAAAAAACTGATATATAACAATGTGTATTTTGCAGTTTAAATGTCTTGTACATCCTCCTATTTTCCTTTGGGTGACCAAGCTATATATTTTTGTATTTAATAACCGTATATCTGGTTTACTCCTTTGGAAATTGTTAATTATACTCTAAATATTATCTTCCTTGATCATTTCACAATGATTTTTAGGGTAACTTATATTTTCATTAAGCATATTTCTTAGCAATTGTGTTGGCTACGTGCCGAATATTATTGTTCTCCGTCTTAATTTTTCAATACTTTATATAATTAAGAGTATATATTAAATACTTTTGTAGATACAGCAACACCAGACTAACAAGCAGGTAGATAGATGTTTGCTTGGCCAAAGACATTAGTAATACTTTGCTCCAAACAAAATGAAATGCAGATTATATGAAACATGAGTATTAATTCGGCGATCATACAGCATCAAGGATATAGCCCGATTTCGATTCGGATTATTCTATCATGTAAGTTTGTATCTGTACAATTTTGAAATAAAAATTGTAGGTCTAACAGAAGTTATTATTTAATAGTTATTTTCGTTCGGCGGCGCCCGACTGTAACAGTCATACTTCTTGCAAGTGTTGAGTGTTATTAAAAGTACGTAATAACATGTTATAATTAAACTGATATATCTCCTAATCTAAGTAAAAATCATACGAACCTCAAAAACGCTGTATATTGCAATTTCGATAAATGAGCACATCTTCATAATATTGTACCTTTAATCAAAATCTTAAAAGTAATGGTTCTCTGAAAAATTATTATACAGCGTATTTAATACAAAAATGAGAGCTTGATTAAATCAAATAAGTATAATAAGGGAGTATCAAGCCATTACAGCCTTTATGAGGATGAGGCGAACATACTCCTAAAATATCATCATTAAACAATATCCTTTACAATTCTCAGGAACGAAAACTCGAAGAAATCACACTGATATTCAATTTAAGTGGTTGCGGCATAACTACTACGGACTGGCAGAGATTGCACGATGGATGACAACCTTTATAGGGACGGGACGGACCTATTCCCAAAATTACTTGATCAAACAATCTCTTTTTAATTTCTAGAGTCAGTTTAAAGGGATGTAAACGCCCTCCTAAGGGCTGGCAGAGATTGCAAGTTACATGACAACCTGTATAGGAGTGAGATGGACCTATTCCTAAAATTACATGATTAACCCGTAACCACTGAGGTGGGGTCTCTTAGACTCCGCGCCACCTACAGCTCTCAACCCAACTCCCAATTTTAACCCCACCACTCCACCGCTACTAGTACCTTCCAATCTAGGATCAGTCTTGCCATGCACCTAAGGGGAGAGGCATACTGCAAGCGCACAAATTTTTATTAGCATTAGAAGTGGAACAGGAGTCTCGCAGACTCCACCTCAGTAAGAACGTAACTTTTTAATATTTTCAGTTCTCCCAAAAAAAGATAAATTTTTAGGATAAAAACAGAATAAAAATGAATAACAAGCCTGAGACTTCCCGCCAAACAATCAATGCCCTCGATAATGACTTTGAAGAAATTGCGCTCGGTTGGCTTGATGAACTTGACAGCGACTTAAGTGAAACTGGCGACGATTTGGCCGAAGAAATTGTATACAGTGATCACAACACAGATTCGGAGGAATCGGCAGGCAGCGAAGTAAGACATTCGGATGAGGATGCGGAAGTTGAAGGTAAAAATTCAAGACAAGACGCTGAAGCTGGTGGAAGTTAAAGAACTGAAAGGGCATCTAGCAGTAGTGAACGAAAAAGTAGCGAAGAACAACCGGAGGTGAAAAGATATGTATACGGAAAGAACAGGATGAAGTGGGCACTGACAGCACCAGCGAGAAATGTAAGAACACCCCAGCACAATATCTTAAGGCTTCCAGCATTACGCGGTGCTGCTCGCTTGGCGGAGTCTTCAACTCCAGAAGAAATCTGGAAGACAATGTTTGATGATCAAATGATTGCGACGGTCATTCGGTGGACAAATGTTAAAATGCGAAAAGAAGCTGCAACATACAAAGATGAAAAGAGAAAAGAATTGCGAGACACTGATGCAATTGAAATAAAAGCATTTATTGGTCTGTTGTATTATACAGCCGTCTTCAAGTCAAATCATGAAGATTCCTCGCTGCTGTTTGCAACAGATGGCAGTGGAAGAGATATCTTTCGAGCAGTCATGAGTAAAGAAAGATTCAACATGCTACTCATACATTTCAGATTCGACAACCCCGACGATCGGGATGAAAGAAAGAAAACTGATCCAAACGCAGCAGTGAGTGAGATTTTCAACAATTTTATAAGAAACGCACAATCTATGTACTCAATCGGTGCAAATGTATGCATAGACGAGATGTTGGTGGGTTTTAGGGGGCGGTGCCATTTTAAAATATACATGCCGAAAAAACCGGTCAAGTATGGCCTAAAGATAATGATGCTGACCGACGCTAGGACTGGATATGCATACAATGCTTATATTTATTCTGGAAAAGGAAGTGATGGAATGACTTTGACAGATTTGCAAAAAAAGAATTGGAATGTACCCACTCAATCAGTAATGCGTTTGACACAGCCAATTTACGGGTCAAACCGCAATGTAACAGCTGACAATTGGTTTTCATCGTTGCAGGTAGTTGACGAACTGAAGAAACAAAAGCTGACATACGTTGGTACATTGAAAAAAAATAAAAGGGATGTGCCTTTGCAGTTCTTGGGAAAGAAAAGAGAAGAACGTACAGCCATGTACGGGTTCACCAAATATGTGACTTTATTGTCGTATGTTCCCAAGAAAGGAAAGGTTGTGTTATTGATATCGTCCATGCACCACTCCACGTCTGATGATGCTGAAACTGGAAAGCCGGAAATGATAGCTTACTACAATACCACGAAAGGCGGGGTGGATTCTTTAGATGAAAAGTGTGCGGCTTATGGAACAAGTCGCCGAACCAGAAGATGGCCCATGGCCATATTTTTCAGGATCTTAAATATGTCAGCGGTAAATGCTTATATTTTATACGGTTGTTACAAAAACAACCAAGTTGTTTCACGAAGCGATTTCATGAAAAATTTAGCACTGTCTCTCGTTAAACCCTACATGGAAATCAGGCTCAGAAATCCCAGGATACAAAAAGAAGTGAAAATGCTCATCAGTCGAATACTGGGCATACCTATTCCTGTTCCTGATGAGGAAATTGTCCTAGAAAATCGACAGTACTGCTACCTATGTCCATCTAGGTTGCACAGGAAGACAAGATATGTGTGTACTGACTGCCGGAAGCCTATTTGTCTGGGATGTTCCAGAAAAATCTGTGCAACCTGTGTTGAAAAAAAGGAGTAAGAACCACGAATTTTTTCTTAGAATATATTTTTTTGTTTTTTACATTATTATAGTGTTATTACCCTACTAACAGGGTTGTGTAGTTTATTTTTTCGTTTCCAAGGTCAGAAATGGCTAAAAAGAGTGTATGTGTTTTTTTTGTGCAATTAATTATTGCTAATGCAAATAAATTGTATTATTACACCGTTACGTTATTTTTTGGGTAAAATTGTAGGAATGTACTTCCAAAAACATCAACCTTAATAGTGCAACAAATGGATTGCAATTATTTCAATCGTACCCTAATTCTACCCCTATTTATTAGTCGGAGTCTGTGAGACTCCACCTCAGCAGTTAAAGGAAAATACAGCACCTCAGTGGTTACGGGTTAAACAAAACTAGAGAAATTGTGGTTATTTTTAGTTTTAAGGGATGTAATCGCCCCCCCCCCCAAGGCTGGCAGAGATTGCACGGTATGTGACAACCTGCATAGAGATGAGACAGAGCTGTTTTCAAAATTACATGATTAAAGAATTTTTTGGAATTTCTAGAGCCGAGAAATTATAAAGAGCGTGGATGTTGTAAGTTTAAAGGGATGCAACCGCCGTCTCAAGGAAGGCAGAGATTGCACGGTACATGACAATCTGTATAGGGGTGAGATGGACCTATTCCTAAAATTGCATGATTAAACAATTTTTTTTGGAACTTTTAGAAACGAAAAATTAAAGAAATCGTGGAGATTTCCAGTTTGATAGGATTTAACCGCCCTCTCAAGGGCTGGCAGAGATCGAACGGTAAATGACAACCTGTATATGGATGAGACAGATCCGCTCCTAAAATTGCATGATTATACAATTTTTTTGGGAATTTTAGAACTGAAAAATTAAAGAAATCGTGTAGATTTCCAGCTTGATAGAATTCAACGGCCCTCTCAAGGGCTGACAGAGATCGCACGGTAAATGACAACCTGTCTATGGCTGAGACGGAGTCGCTAATAAAATTAAGTGATTTTAAACAATTTTTTTTGAACTTTTAGAATCGAAAAATTAAAGAAATGGAGGCTTCCAGTTTGATAGGATCTAACCGCCCTCTCAAGGGCTGACAAAAATTGCACCGTACATGACAACCTGTATAGGGGTGCGAGGGACCGATTCCTAAAATTGCATGACTATTTTTTTTTTGAACTTTTAGAAACCAAGAACTAAAGAAATCGTGGAGGTTTCCAGTTTGATAGGATTTAACCGCCCTCTCAAGGGCTGGCAGAGATCGCACGGTACATGACAACCTGTATATGGATGAGACGGACCTACTCCTAAAATTGCATAATGAAATATTTTTTTTTTGAGAATTTTAGAGTCGAGAAATTATAAATAACCGCCCTCCTAGGGACTGGCAGAAATTACACGGTACATGACATGACAACATGTACAGGGACAAGTCAGGTATAAGTCAGACTTTTTCCCAAAATTACATGATTAAACAATTTTTTTCGGAATTTCTAGAGCCGAAAAAGTAAAGAGAACGCTGATGTTTTAAGTTTAAAGGGATGTAACCGCCCTCTGAAGGGCTGGCAGAGATTGCACGGTACATGACAACCTGTACAGAGGTGAGATGGACCTATTCCTAAAATTGCATGATTAAACAATTTTTTTCGGAATTTCTAGGACCGAAAAACTAAAGAGAGCGTTGATGTTTTAAGTTTAAAGGGACCTATTCCTAAAACTGCATGATTAAACAAGTCTTTTCTAACTTTTAGAGCCGAAAAATTAAAGAAATCGTGGAGGTTTCCAGTTTGATAGGATTTAACCGTCCTCTCAAGGGCTGGCAGAGATTGCACGGTACATGACAACCTGTTTGTGGATGAGACAGATCTATTCCTAAAACTAGATTAAACAATTTTTTTTGGAATTTCTAGATCCGAGTATTTAAAGATAGAGTATATTTTCAGTTTAAAGGGATGTAACCGCCCTTCTAAGGACTGGCAGAGATTGCACGATACATGACAGCCTATATAGGCATAAGACAGACCTATTCCCAAAATTACATGACTAAACTTTTTTTTTTTTTGGAATTTCTAGAGCCAAAAATTTAAGAAAAGCGTGGATATTTTTCAGTTTAAAGGGATGTAACCGCCCTCCTACGGGCTGGCAGAGATTGCACAGTATATTACAACCTTTATCGAGACAGAGCGGATCGTTGCCTAAAATTTCGTTATTATATAATTTTTTTGAATAAATCTTGAAACCCAATAATTAGAGAAATCACGAATATTTTTAATTAAAACAGTTGTAACAGCCCTCCTACGGGTTGGCAATGAATGCACGAAGTTGCTTGTGATTCTACAGGGCACAGTCATATTTCGAACGCGCATGCGCATTTCTTCGTACAGAACTGCTAACCTGGTTGATTTATCTCAGTTTAGATTTACCATGTCTCATAAAGTGTGGATTAATTTGTGTCGATAACTTCACTCAATTTATGATGACGACAGGATAGCTGACCCCCACTTTTGAAATTATTGAAGAGGAATATAATGGAGATGGCGATGAACCAATTGTAACTGAAGTAATTAATGTGATTGCTAACATACCTCAAAATGTACATGAACAGGTTGCTGATGCAATACATGACGAAGTTGTCTTTCCTCTTATGGAAAATATGGAGGTAATTCAAGAAGAAGCCGATTCGGATTTTCAGGTGACGCCAGGAATAATTATTAAGAGAAGGCCCAAGGATGTTGTGAAAAGAAATATATTAGGCGACTATGAGAAATCAAATAGAGACAAACGAAGACATCCAATGAGATCACCTTGTCAAAATAACTGTCGACAAAACTGCAAAACATTTACAGAAAGCGATTGCATCTTGTTGTGGGAAACCTATTGGTCTATTGACTACACCAGTAGAAGGAAGTGGCTAGCAAAAAATGTTCAAGAGGTAGACATTAAACGAAGAACAGTCGAGTCCAATGAAAATGACGGGTTTGAAAAAACGTGCAATCGTATTTTCTATTTACCAAAAAATAATAATAGTATACGTGTCTGTCGATTATTTCTATTGAATAGTTTAGGTTATACTAATGACTCTGTTTTGGCAAAATTATGTTATGCAATGAAAAAGCATCTATTTGTGCCGCTGTTAAGAAACAGTCAGGAATACACAAAAAACCCAAATGTGACCGAGAAGTCATAAGAGCTCACATAGATAGTTACCACCCATTCACATCCTATTACAGAAGACATAATGCTCCAAATATTAGATATCCATGTCGTGATCTCACCGTTAAATCAGTGTACGAAAATTTCTACCTAAAACATCCTGATGTATGTAAAATATATAGGTAGACAATGAAGAAGATGCATATATCTTTACATATGCCTATCTCCGATATATGTGATGAATGTTTGTACTACAAAATAAAAGACAGTGAAGCCAAAGCCTCAAATAATGACAATGAAACTATAACATCAAATACAAGAAGATGGTGGCCACGGTCCCAGGTAAACCCATGGACCAGGCCACTATCTTCAGTAGGCTCACGCGGCATAACCCGGAGCTCCGGACAGAGCTGTGGAAGGTCCACGGCACTCAGGTTGTCGAGGCCAAGGGGCTTCGACCCATTCTGGGCGTCGATGAGGCCTCCGCAGCGAAGATTGCGAGCCTGGGTTACCGCGCTCAGGCGGGGGTGATTAAGGTGTCCTTTTGGGACCCAAAACATCCCCGGGGGGAAGTAGCAGAGGCCGGCCCAAGCGGCGGCAACAACGCGCCTCCAAGCACGACGGACACAGCGATGGAGGGGCTGTCGGGCTCGGAGGAAAAGTAAAGTAGGAGTAGCAGGAGTAGTTAAAAAAAAAAAAATGGAAATACTCCAAATCAATCTGCAACACAGTGAGCCGTCCTCCGCATTAGTAGGACGACAGGCCGCTGCGGGACAGATACACATTGCCCTGATTCAGGAGCCTTGGGTTCGCCATGGCTCCATTCGAGGTTTAGACAGGCGGCACGGAGCCATTTTCTCCTCCGCACACAACATACCTAGAGTATGCATATATGTCTCGAAGGAGATAAAAGCAACAACAATTCCCGAACTTTGTTCCAGGGATGCGGTTGCTATTAAGGTGAGCCTTAGGGATGAAACCGACAGAGCAGAAATCGTGTTCGGCTCTGTCTACCTTCCCTACGACTCGCCAACACCGCCACCTTCAACCGAACTGGAGAAGATGGTTCAATTCTGTACTGATAGACGACTGCCTCTCATCATAGGATGTGACGCCAATGCTCACCATATCTTCTGGGGCAGCACAGGGGTCAATCCTAGAGGTAGTAGTCTATTACAGTACCTGTACACTACCGATTTAGAGATAATAAATCGGGGCAACACTCCAACCTTCGTTACCCAACGGAGGCAGGAGGTCATCGACGTCACACTGGGATCCAGACTAGCGGTCCCCCTGTTCAAAAATTGGTACGTATCAACGGAACCCTCATTGTCGGATCACCGACACATCAGGTTCAAACTGGACTGCGCTCCCTCCTCAGAGGAGAGCTGGTACAGGAACCCCAGAGACACCGACTGGGACGCCTATAGACGAGCCCTCTCGGACAAAATAAACAGGGTTATTATACCCAGAAACACAGAGGAGATAGAATCCTCCGCCAAACTTCTCAATGGAGCGATCACTACCTCAAACGAGAGCAGCTGTCCTCTAAAAAGAAGCAAGGGAAAGAATAAAGTTCCCTGGTGGAACAGGGAACTTTTGAACCTACGCAAGGAGACACGCAGGCTCCTTAACAGGGCTATGCGCACTCAACTTTCGGAGGACTGGGACGACTACAAACGATCCCAACGCCTCTACAAAAGCCACATTCGTAGCAATAAGAGGGCAGCCTGGAGGAAATTCTGCGAAAGCATTGAAGATCTTCCAGAAGCCGCTAGGCTCTGCAAAGCCCTTAAGAAAGATAGACCTTCACAGCTGGAGGACTTGAGGCTTCCTTCCGGTAGACTAACGGCTACCAATAAGGAGCGCCTTAAGCATCTACTAGCAACTCATTTCCCCGAATCCGTAGTGGAGACGGAGGAAGCACCACCCCCTCGGCCCCCCGCGCTGCGGTCACGGCAGCGGATTGGAGGACAGCCTCGAGGGTGGTAACAGTGGAAAGGGTCAGGTGGGCTATTTCCACGTTTGAACCGTTCAAAAGCCCAGGACCGGATGGAGTGTTTCCGGCACTTCTGCAAGAGGGGACAGAGACACTCGTCCGTCCGGTCTATCATTTGTTGAGAACCTGCCTAGCCACGGGGTATATTCCTATACCCTGGAGGGCCGTCAAAGTTGTTTTCATACCTAAAGCAGGACGTACGTCGTACGACACTGCCAACTCCTACAGAGCTATCAGCCTAACATCCTTCCTTCTCAAAACTTTAGAGAGGTTGGTTGAAAGGTACATCAAAGACGGAGCACTGACCTCAGTACCTCTGCATCCGTCACAATATGCTTACCAGGCCGGTAAGTCAGTGGAAACGGCCCTTCATCCGATCGTTTTGAGGATCGAGAAGGCGCTGCACCACAAAGAACTTGCGGCCGGAGCCTTCTTAGATATCGAAGGAGCCTTTGACCATACCTCCTTCGATTCAATCTGCGCCGCCGCTGCCTATCATGGCATCGAAGACACCATCATTAGATGGTTGAGGGCCATGTTGGCGGGAAGGCAAATAACAGCTGCCAATGAGGAAACGGCAGTTAAAGTCTCAGTAAGGAGAGGCTGCCCACAAGGGGGCGTCCTATCTCCTCTGCTATGGAACCTCGTTCTCGATGGCCTATTACAGGAACTCGAGAACGAGCATCTTTTTGCGCAAGGTTACGCAGATGACCTTGCAATCATCATCTCGGGAAAATTCCCAAATACGGTCAGCGGACTCTTACAAAGGGCCTTGCAGATCGTACAAAGATGGTGCAATGACCAGGGCCTTAGAGTCAATCCCTCAAAGGCGCAAATGGTCATCTTTACTAGGAGACGCAGGCTAGACGGTTTCGTCGAACCCGTACTCTACAACACTACTCTAACGATCTCAAGGACAGTGAAGTATCTAGGGGTCATCCTGGACTCTAAGCTGACCTGGAGAGATCATATAGAGAGACAAGTACAAAGGGCCACTACAACCCTATGGGTATGTAGAAGAACCTTTGGCAAAACATGGGCGCTAAACCCCAGGGTGGCTATGTGGTACTATACTGTCATAGTTAGACCAATGATTACGTATGCTTCTGTTGTCTGGTGGCCTGCCACAACCAGGTCAACCATACGACAGAAGCTAACACAACTCCAAAGACTTGCCTGCTTAGGAGTCACAGGAGCAATACGCACGACCCCCACAGCAGCTCTGGAGGTCCTTCTGGACCTTGCGCCCCTTCACCTAGTGATTGTGGCCGAGGCTCGGAAAGCGGCTTACAGACTGGAATGCGGAGGTCAGTGGAAGAAAGGAGGAGAACAATCAGGTCACACAAGGGCTCTAGCTGATGCGATAGGAGCCCACTCACTTCTGGAGGCCAGGAGTGACGACGTGATGCCTTCCTTCTCCTTCGCACAACCCTTCGAGGTATTCGGGAAGACTGGAGACAACTCGAGGACATACTAAGGCCTGCAGATATTGTCTGGTTCACAGACGGATCGAGGCTAGAGGAAAGTACCGGAGCTGGTATATTTGGGGAAAGGCCCAGGGCTGAGCTTTCCTATGCCCTGGGCAAATTCGCCACGGTATTCCAGACCGAGATCTTCGCTATTTTGGTCTGCGCACAGGAGAACATCCGAAGGGAATACTCCAATAAACACATATATATATATATGTAGCGATAGCCAAGCGGCCCTCAAAACCCTTGCATCGAATCGGACCAAGTCAAAACTGGTCCAAAACTGTAAACAGGCCCTCTGCGAACTTGGCTCATCAAACTGGGTCAGGCTTCTCTGGGTGCCTGGACACAGCAACATAGAGGGTAATGAGTGGGCCGATGCTCTGGCCAGAAGGGGCTCTCGTGAACCTCTGCTCGGTCCGGAGCCGGCTCTCGGCTACCCTAGATCCCAAGCCAAGAGGTTGATAGATAACTGGGCTCGCTCCCAGTTCATTGACCTCTGGGATTCCTATCCAGGACTCCGGCAAGCGAAGCTCCTAATCTCAGGACTCTTGCCGGAGAGAACAAAGCAATTTCTGCGTCTAAGCAGAAAGCAAATTAGAACCGTAACAGGCCTCCTGACCGGACATGGATCTTTTAGGAAACACCTACACACAATGGGGGTGGTTGACCACCCCGATTGCAGGTTCTGTGAGGACGAGGAGGAGACTTCCATCCACGTTCTCACTTCTTGCCCAGGACTAATGAACCTGAGGTACAAGCACTTCGGCACTGGCTTTCCAGTGCTGGAGGAAATAAGGAGTTCTCCCGTGGGAAGGATTTCAGCCTTTGGGCTGGAATCCGGTCTGTACGGGGGAGCTCCTTAATTTGTTAGCGGTAGCACAATGGGCCACAAGGCCGGAGTGCGGCGCCCCGCTAAAAGAAGAAGAAGAAGATAACATCAATTCAAAACGATTGGACAGTACATAAAAATAAGGCTACTAAAGCCACAAATATGTTTAAAAATGATAGCATTATTCCCGATAATGAGATCACTAGAACCTAATCTAATCAACATTGCTATATTTAAAGTTATCCATGCTAAAACACAAGCAACAAATTTTAAAAATGATGATCCAGACTTTAGGTTGCCATCATCATATATATATATATATATATATATATATATATATATATATATATATATATATATTGCTATATATCCACACTGTGGAACACTACCTAAGTGTCGTGTTTGAAATCATAAATAAAATTCACAAATTTGTATGTATTTTAGGAATTAATCATAACAGTTTTACTTTAACGGATCATACAGAAGCAGGAGTATCTGTGGTTTATTTAATTGATTCAAGTTCACTTATTCTCATCGAGTAGGATGCAGAGAATGAAACTTGATATTGAATACGAACAAAATATTTAAATAAACATAAAATGAAGTTATTTTAGTTTAACAAGGTTATTCTAAATAGTATATAATAAAACATGAACTGATAGAGAATCACAATCTCATTTAAAATGATTTAGAATGAAATTGGAAAACAAAAAAGTAAATTTTATAAAATCTGACATGTATGTCAAAACTTAGGGCTGAAAATCATATTTTGTGTAGAAACACTGTAAATCTACACAAAATGAATATTGAATGAAAGACTATCAACAGTAGTTGCAGTGCAGCGTAATTATTTTAGAAATAGTAAGTTCATATATTACAAAACACTGAATGACATTTTAAGTTTTCAGATATTTTCAAATATCATTGCAGAAAGGTGTTTTGTAAATGATATTTCACATCATGCAGAAAGAAAGGACTAATAGTATGATGTTAAATGTTTGTTGGCGTATCAATTTCTTGTTTTAGTTTATAATATAAGTATTCTGTCAGTATGGAAACTGCAGTACGTTTTTAACTACTAGCATTTTGTGTTTATCATTGCTATTCATCTAAATGTATGAATTAGTATTTATTTGAGATTGGAATTGTTAATTGTAGTTATAAGTAGATTTTAAGAAAGTGTATGTAATATGTCAATATATTTCGAGTAATTATAATTATTCACTTAATCCTGAAAAGTAGAATAAGAAACTTATCAGGAAAAATAAAGAATTAAAAACAGTATTCACTTAAGGTAAAGAACAAACAAAACTGAATAGTTTAAATTTTAAATTAAAATTAAATTTTGAAATATTAGATCAAAATAGAAAAAAACAATTGAAATATTGGAAATTAACCCATTGAAACGACTAAAAATAACAAATCAGTTGATCACACACCGCTGAACAGCGAGCTGCGAAATATATTCATCCAAGAATAAATATTAAATTGAAAAGAGAAGAAAAGTGGTGAATAAGTTGAAGGTTACAATCCAGATATATTGATATCAAGAAAAATTTGTAAAGTATATTAAATATAAAAGTGAGTAAACTTTAAAAGTATTAAGAAGTAGATTATCCGGAAAGCAGATTTAGAAGTATTTGTTAATCCAGTTAACAAATTTATATGGTGAAGAAATTCAAACGTCAATCAAGTGATAGAAATATTTCAAGGAAATCAGTTGAAAATAAATTGGAGGTTATAAACAAACGTCAATCCAGAAAAGAAGAAGAAGAAGAAGCCTTGAGAGGTTTAAAAAGTCAGTCAAGTGACATTATATTTCAAGGATCATAATAACCAGTTAGAGGTTACAATATAACATTACTCGAGTCGAAAGAAAGACAAGGTAAAGCTTTACAATATCAGAAATCCATGGTACATATTTATTTTAAATAAAGGCCATATTTATCATTTTAGTTAAGTTAGATTTTGTTATTTAAATTTGTTAATTACATTCCAAGTTCAAATTTGTTAATAAATTAATACTTTGTTCGTTCAATACTGAGTTTGATTTATTTAGATTGTTATCTTGATCGATGAGCATTTATTGAACCGACTTCGTTGGACCTTGAGTAAGAGTCATTCTATAGATTGTAGATGGTCATGCTAATGGTGTTCTATAGTCTATAATATTAACAGCTTTTAACCTTTCAGTGGTCGCGCACGGTGTAGGAGACCGGCGCAAGGGTTAATTTGTGATATTTCAAATAATCGGATAAACTCATCCGTTTCCGTTGGTGTACCTTTCATAAAGTTTCTCGTCTACACATTGCTGTAGTTATTATTATGCCATGTGTCCATATAACTGCTGCAAATGCACACACGGTGTCTCAGACCGGGTGCGACCACTAGTGAGTTAAAATTTCTGTCATTTGTTTTGGGTTATTCATTGAAAAATATATATTTCGGTAAGTATTTACCTTCTATTTTCCTAACTTTATATAAATATTGACACTAACAAAGAGCAAGAAAGGATATTGAGGCTCTTCGAAGAAGTACCCAGTGGAGAAGAATGATGACGGAAGAAGAAACGAGGAGGAAGACAATATTTATGAAAAATCAGAAGATAGCGATACAGAACAGGAATTTGATGAAAATGAAGGTGGGGAAATGAATGGAAGTGCACCATATTTTATGAGAAGAGATAAAAAAACGAAATGGATCAAACATTGTCCACCCAAAAATGTAAGAACAAGGAGAGAAAATTAAAAATATTTTTGTGATTTTTATAACCTGTATGCTTTTTTTTAGAAGGAGCCCAAAGACTTTTATGTACAAAAATAGATCCCCTTATGTTTCTAGAAGATAAGTTTACTTTAACAAAGGTTTTATGAGAATTTTTATTTCTGTTATTCAAGTATATATACGGTGAGCCAGTATTTTGTATATTTTTTTTGTACATTGAAAATTTAAGGTTTACTTAAATAAATATTTCGAAAATACTTAACATTTATTAATTACATATATACAGCTTAGAGGTCCTTTCAAAATTATTTCTGAATTTTTACTTTTAAACGTATTTTTTTAAGCTGGTCTCTTAGACCGTGTGCGACCACTAAAGTAAAAGAAATTCGCGCGACCACTGAAAGGTTAAGAAACTGTTTGGCGCTCAATAAAATCATTTCAATTTACTTTCAAAAAGTAATTTCGAACGTAAAAAAAAAATAAAATAGATATCAGAATATAGAACATTTATGGCTTGTTAACGTGGAGCGATCAGGAAAGCGATTGAATAAATACAACTTGAGAATAGTTTATCATTTCAAGCATACATTTGAAAGATAATAGATCAAATAACTTATTTTGATAGTTTTGACAACAAGGCATTGTCAAATTAAAAACAAATATAATTTATATGAGGTTAAAGTCAGGTAAGACAACAATGAATCAAGAAGAAACTACACCAGGTACATCCACAGTTCCACAAACACAAGTTGGTGACACAAACACACAACCAGACACAAACATGTTCCAGAAACTCATGGAAATGATGGGTGGAATGAAGGTACAGATGAATCAAAATAACCAAACTTTAAAAGAAGACATTAGTCAAAATAACCAGCGACTGGAAGAAAAAATGGGCAACATAAATACACAAATGGTAAAGAATAACCAAACTCTTGAAGAAAACATTGACAAAAATAACCAACGACTAGAAGAAAAAATTGGCAACATAAATGTACAAATGGGTCAAAGTATGCAAAAGCTAGAAGAAAACATGGGTAAAAAAATAGATGATAATATACAGAAAATGGAAGAAAGCAATACAGAAGTAAGAAATAAGATTGAAAATTTGGAGAGTAAATGGGAGAGAATGGGAGAGACAGTCAACGAAGAAATTGGTATTAAGGTAAACGAGGCAGCAAAAGAAATAAGAGAGGAAGTTGTAACTATGTTTGAAGATGGAATGACTGCAGTAGATAGCAGAATGAAGAAACAGGAGGATAAATACGATAGCAAAATAAAAGAACAGGATAGCAAGATAGAACAGAACACGAAGTTGTTGAAGGATGCCACACGTACACAATTAACACAATTACCCACACATACTTACACATGCAATAAAACACCATTTTATTTTTACGGAGATAACCGTATACACCCTAAAATTTTCATTTCACGTTTGAAACAACACATGGAAACACAACACGTAAATGCAAACCTAAAAGCAAACATACAAGACATGTTAAAGGGAGAAGCGGAAATCTGGTACTCAGTTATAATGGACAGGTTTGAGACTATAGAGGAATTTGAAGCTCTAGTCTTAAAACAATATTGGAGTGATTACACTCAGTTAAAAATAAGACAAGACCTATTTAATGGTAACTATGTAGAAAATAAAGGTATTTCTAGGGAAAATTATGTACTTAGAAAAGTATACAATATTAGACATCTAGAACCAAAATTCACAGAAAGTGAAATGGTCAGATATTTAGCTAGGCATTTTTCAGGGGATATCCAGAATGTTATTATTACGCAAAGAATTGCAAAGTTAGATGATTTGATTGATTATTTAAGAGAATTAGATGATTATCATCAGAGTTTTGATAGGAAGGCTAGTCAGAATAGGGAAAATAATAGTAGGTATTATAACAAGTGGGGTTATGATCAGAATAAGAATGAAAGTGATAGGAAGGAAAAACAAGGTTATGGTCAACGTCAATATGACAATGACAGAAAGGAGCAAGGGGGTTATGGTCAATATGATAGGAAGGAAAAACAGGGTTATGAGAAACGTCATTATGACAATGATTGGAGAAAGAGAGGGGGTTATGATAAAAATAATAAGTCATATGCACAAGTTGCCAATACTAACATTCAAAGGGGAAATAGAGTAAATGAAAATACACACTCTAATATAAATAAAATAGAAACAACAGCACAAATAAATGATAATAGAAATCAGGATTTTTAGATAAACTTGTTTTAAATGTAGGTAATAATTGTAAAAAAATAGGCGACTGTATAGAAAATGATGTTATATTGGGAGACGACATCTTATCAGAAAAAAAGGCAAATATTGTATTAGGAGAAAGAATCCTAAAAGTAGAAGGTGAAAGAATACCTTTCTGTAGTGTTAATGAATTGAATGGCAAAGGTGCCGAAATAGTTAATGAATTAAATGGCAAAGGTGCCGAAATAGTTAATGAATTGAATGGCAATGATGCCGAAATAATTAATGTATCAAATGGCATAGAGTCCAATAATGATAATGAATTTTGCGGTGAGCATATAGTGGGAACCACATGTGTTCAAATAAATAATGATAAGAAGCCTGAAACTTTTCTGATAAGTCGTTACTCCAGATATGATAAAATTTTTAAAAATTTGTCTCAAAAATACAAAAATTCAATTGATTATGAACCTACAATAGCAAAGGGCTATGCGCAACAACTTGAAGTAGGTAATATTTTAAATGAAAACGAAAACGTTTTAAACTATAATAATGAAGAATCATTACCGGGAAGTTGTCACATGGGGATAAATTATCCATATGATCCAGGATAGATTACTCTTAAGTTATCCAAATGATCCTGAGTAGATCACTTTTAAATTGTAAATAAACTTTGACAGTGTGAATGTCACATCATGTTGTTAAAACTAACAAAATTTTCACATGTCAAAATTCTATTAGTTTAGGGGGTTTTATGCTATATATCCACACTGTGGAACACTACCTAAGTGTCGTATTTGAAATCATAAATAAAATTCACAAATTTGTATGTATTTTAGGAATTAATCATAACAGTTTTACTTTAACGGATCATACAGAAGCAGGAGTATCTGTGGTTTATTTAATTGATTCAAGTTCACTTATTCTCATCGAGTAGGATGCAGAGAATGAAACTTGATATTGAATACGAACAAAATATTTAAATAAACATAAAATGAAGTTATTTTAGTTTAACAAGGTTATTCTAAATAGTATATAATAAAACATGAACTGATAGAGAATCACAATCTCATTTAAAATGATTTAGAATGAAATTGGAAAACAAAAAAGTAAATTTTATAAAATCTGACATGTCTGTCAAAACTTAGGGCTGAAAATCATATTTTGTGTAGAAACACTGTAAATCTACACAAAATGAATATTGAATGAAAGACTATCAACAGTAGTTGCAGTGCAGCGTAATTATTTTAGAAATAGTAAGTTCATATATTACAAAACACTGAATGACATTTTAAGTTTTCAGATATTTTCAAATATCATTGCAGAAAGGTGTTTTGTAAATGATATTTCACATCATGCAGAAAGAAAGGACTAATAGTATGATGTTAAATGTTTGTTGGCGTATCAATTTCTTGTTTTAGTTTATAATATAAGTATTCTGTCAGTATGGAAACTGCAGTACGTTTTTAACTACTAGCATTTTGTGTTTATCATTGCTATTCATCTAAATGTATGAATTAGTATTTATTTGAGATTGGAATTGTTAATTGTAGTTATAAGTAGATTTTAAGAAAGTGTATGTAATATGTCAATATATTTCGAGTAATTATAATTATTCACTTAATCCTGAAAAGTAGAATAAGAAACTTATCAGGAAAAATAAAGAATTAAAAACAGTATTCACTTAAGGTAAAGAACAAACAAAACTGAATAGTTTAAATTTTAAATTAAAATTAAATTTTGAAATATTAGATCAAAATAGAAAAAAACAATTGAAATATTGGAAATTAACCCATTGAAACGACTAAAAATAACAAATCAGTTGATCACACACCGCTGAACAGCGAGCTGCGAAATATATTCATCCAAGAATAAATATTAAATTGAAAAGAGAAGAAAAGTGGTGAATAAGTTGAAGGTTACAATCCAGATATATTGATATCAAGAAAAATTTGTAAAGTATATTAAATATAAAAGTGAGTAAACTTTAAAAGTATTAAGAAGTAGATTATCCGGAAAGCAGATTTAGAAGTATTTGTTAATCCAGTTAACAAATTTATATGGTGAAGAAATTCAAACGTCAATCAAGTGATAGAAATATTTCAAGGAAATCAGTTGAAAATAAATTGGAGGTTATAAACAAACGTCAATCCAGAAAAGAAGAAGAAGAAGAAGCCTTGAGAGGTTTAAAAAGTCAGTCAAGTGACATTATATTTCAAGGATCATAATAACCAGTTAGAGGTTACAATATAACATTACTCGAGTCGAAAGAAAGACAAGGTAAAGCTTTACAATATCAGAAATCCATGGTACATATTTATTTTAAATAAAGGCCATATTTATCATTTTAGTTAAGTTAGATTTTGTTATTTAAATTTGTTAATTACATTCCAAGTTCAAATTTGTTAATAAATTAATACTTTGTTCGTTCAATACTGAGTTTGATTTATTTAGATTGTTATCTTGATCGATGAGCATTTATTGAACCGACTTCGTTGGACCTTGAGTAAGAGTCATTCTATAGATTGTAGATGGTCATGCTAATGGTGTTCTATAGTCTATAATATTAACAGCTTTTAAGAAACTGTTTGGCGCTCAATAAAATCATTTCAATTTACTTTCAAAAAGTAATTTCGAACGTAAAAAAAAAATAAAATAGATATCAGAATATAGAACAATATATATATATCAAGTTCAGAAACAGAAAACGAGACCATTACATTTGGGAAATCTTGAATTAATATCCTAGAAAATATAGTTATTTGTCCAGCACCAAACAATGTAAACTTTAACCTTAGTAGTTCTTTTTCTGACGCTGACTTTGTAACTGAACTAATTAATAACATAGCTGATGCTGCAATCTGAAGTGAGAATGGCTAATACATATACAAAAACAGGACAAATTAGAAAAGGAAGAAGTTCAGCGTTTCATTGGAAGATCGAAAAAAACAAAAACTGAAATATTCCCTTAAGACAGCACGTGAAAGCAAATGTAAGAAACAATGCACCAAACTCATTTCTGAAAATCATCGTACAAATAATAATTTGCAATTTTGGAACATGACGGATTCTGAAAAGAAAAACTTTATACTAAATATGACTGAGTCCACCAATACAAAGAGAAAGGTAGCTCTAAATTCACAACGATCTATTTCTAATAAATGCAGGCTGAAGGATAACAAAGGCAACATTCACGAAGTATGTAAAATATTTTTTCTAGCAACTCTTGGGTACCCACCCAACAATGATCGAATTATACGCAGGGCACTCTATTAAATTATTTTCTTAGTAACAAATTTTAGAACTCATTTACGTTGTTTTAACTTTTCTTAAGTAAAGAGTTAGAAGTTTTTTTATACTTAAGTAATACATAACTATTTCGTGTCTGTTATATTAGAAATATACATTTACTATTATTCCTTAATACTTATGACACTAACAGATAATAATAATCATATTAGCCTTTGTTAGACAAATGTGTCGTAACTATCAAAACACCCATTCAAAATCTGAAAATGTTAAAAATAAATGTGTCGCAGTCGATTCGTGTCTAGCAAGCGGTTCGTTTGTGCGACGTGAGATTCGTGTATCCAATTTGGCTATTTTGGTGTCTTTTAGTGAATTATAGGCTAATTATTGAAGTATAATTTAAGATTATTTTCCTTTTTGGTTTGTATATAAAATAACTGTGCTATTCTGGTAAGTACATTTAACAATCTTATCTAAAATAGAGGTTCAAGAAATATGGAGTCCGGACTGTACGGTGAGGCCGGTAAAATAAAAACAAATACTACTCCAAGTAATATCCTTAACCTTGAAATTATCCACGAATACAATGATATTGATATGAGTCTTACAGATAGTAATAATGTCAACGCGCAGTTACCTCAAGCAGGTACGGTTCAGCCCCCTGCTGCGGTGAGAGTGGGAGACAACACAGTTGCGAATGAGTCGCAGAGCACACTTAATCTGGGTAATCCAAGTACAACTAGTAGCAATGCGGCAGGCAGCGATAGCGCTTCAGAAGCTAAATTAATTTTTAATAATTATACCCTAAACATGGTCGCTTATATGAGGCACCCTTCTATGCATTTCTAGAACATAAATCAAAGAATGTTGGAAAATTGCATGAAATGGCTATTGGCCATATTTTGCACGTTGAGTTAGGTTTAAAAAATAGTATTAAAGAAATTAGTAAAGCGGGAATTAATAGAATTAAAATAGAAATGCGTTCCGCTATGGACGTTTATGAACTAGTGAACAACCCTATTTTAAAAACTAAAGATTTTCATTGTTATGTTCCGTATCATTTAACGGAAAGACGAGGTGTAATAAAACACGTGGATACAATTTTTTCAGAAGAATATTTAAAGGAAAATATTGAAAGTTCGGGAATAGTAAAATCCGTTAAACGTATAACAAAAAAAATCACTAGAGAAGATGGCACGGCACTTTTTGTCCCTAGGCAAACAATTGTTGTGTCATTTATAGGAAATAAACTTCCGGTATCTGTTTGTATAAATAGCTGCCGAAGAGAGGTTTTACCTTTCGTATACCGCGTAACGCAGTGTCTGAAATGCCTTAGGTTTGGACATGTAGTAGCACAGTGTAAGAGCTCTGAAAAACTTTGTAAATTGTGTGGTAATAATTTTCATGAAGGCAAATGCAAAAACGAGGATTGTTTATGTCTTAACTGCAAATCTACTGAACATGATGCTCTCTCAAAGCTGTGTCCTATGTATAAAAAAGAAAAGTGTATTAAAGAAAAAATGGCTGAATTTAACTGCACTTATAAAGAGGCCAAAAATATTATTGATAATCCTAATTCTTTTAGCAATA
Organism: Stenurella melanura; assembly: GCA_963583905.1. NCBI lineage: Eukaryota > Metazoa > Arthropoda > Insecta > Coleoptera > Cerambycidae > Stenurella > Stenurella melanura. The sequence continues at coordinate 75,638,991 of OY757314.1, forward strand.
TAGTTTCGTTTAACAAATTTGCCCCTTTGGTAGATTTGGATGACAACATACAGTTCCCACCGCTTCCAAATTTTCAAATGCGAAAGCCAAAAAGCAGTCATAATAATAATTACAGCCAACAACAATCAAGGTCCATGGCAAATACAACAATGTCCAATGCCCATACTAATAAAAAGAGAAAAATTCATAACATTCAAAGTTCGGAGTATAATAAACCGGAATACTATTTTGACATTAGACAGTTTCCCTCGAACCCTCTACCACCTATCAGTAAATCTCTAAACGGTAATAGTGGTAATAATGGTGACAACGAGGATAATAGTAGTAATGAAAATGTTCCTGATGTTGTAGACTCTATTACATGTCTTATTACGGATCTAGTTAAAAAAAATGGCAATTTCGATAATATTTATGATGAAAGTCTTATTCGGGAAAGAGTGAAAAAGATTCTACAAGGAAATAGATCTGGGTTATCCCAGACTAAATAAATTATTAAATTACCCTACGTGCACAAGTTAAATGTTTGTTTTTTTTTTCTCTTCCTCTTCGCCAATCAAAATTTAAAAATATTACAGTGGAATAGTCGATCAGTAACGGCAAACAAGGCTAGTCTGGTTCATTATATGTCCATTCTAAATATTGATATAGTTATATTAAGTGAAACTTGGTTAAAACCAAATAGCCCATTTAAAATACCGGGCTATAATATTATTAGAAAGGATCGCTTAGATGGAAAAGCGGGTGTTGCAATTCTAATTGCTAATAAATTAACTTATTCAGAAATCCGTTTTAGGGATAATTTTAACGATGCTACCATGGTGTGTGGTGTCAGGTTGACAGGTCAAATAAAACTTAATATTCTTTCTATATATCGTCCTCCTCAATCAGTTACAAGTGCTACAGATTGGAATAACATCTTTGAACATTGTCTTCCTCCATGTCTTATTGGAGGTGATTTTAATGCACATAACGCTTTATGGGGAAGTTCCAAAAATGACAGCCATGGAAGTGCCTTAATAAATGCTATTGACAATTTTAATTTATTTGTTTTAAATGATGGCCAGCCCACCAGAATAACTCCTTCAGATTTTTTATCAGCAGTCGATATATCGTTAGTCTCTCCAGATATAGCTCCTAGTTATAACTGGTCAGTTTTAGAAGATAATATGGGATCAGATCATTATCCTATATTTATGGAATGGTCAAAGGCGAGTACCGGAAATGTCACAATATACCCATCAAGTAAATGGGATACTAAGAATGCAAACTGGACTTTGTATAAACAATTTTTAGACATAAGATTTTCACAGCTACCAGAGCTTGACTCAGCTCAAGATATGTTCAAATTCCTCATGGAAAACATTAATTTAGCAGCTGAATTATGTTTTAAGGAAAAAAAACCATTTTCACCACGTAAAAACCCTAACCCAATATGGTGGGATGAGGAATGCTCCACCACAGTAGAAAACAGGAAAAACGTACTTAAAAAATATAGGGCCAACCCATCAATAGAACATTACCTTGAATGTAAGAAAGTCATGGCGGAATCTAAAAAATTCTTAAAAAAGAAAGCTAGAAATAGCTGGTTAACTTTTTGTAACAATTTAAATATTTCAACACCAAGTAGTACAATATGGAACCAAATAAAAAGAATGAAAGGGCAAATTTCTACACCAAGAACCTGTAGCAAGGAATGCGCGCAAGAGGTATTATTTAGTTTAACTCCGGATAGCGTACAGGAAGAGAAGAAAAACATAATTTTTGATAATAATGTGCAACATCCCTTATTCCAACAATTCACCCTGAAGGAATTAGATAATGCCTTAAAAAAAACTGCCAATACAGCTCCAGGCACCGATAATATTACCTATGACATGATATTCAACCTACCAATCAACGTAAAATTTTTTTTACTACTGTTATTCTCCAGATTGTTCTTTAAAGGAGAATGCATAGATGACCTTAAAACAGTAAAGGTCGTTCTTATTCTAAAATCAGGTAAGCCTTCCAACATTAGCTCCTCATATCGCCCTATATCCTTAATGTCGTGCATTTTAAAAACATTAGAGAGAATGATCAAATTTAGAATAGAATGGTGGATAAATACCAATAATCTTGATTCTGACTGTCAATACGGATTTAAACAAAATTCTAGTACACATCATGCAGCTGGAAAGCTAATTGCGGATATTCAGAGGTGTTATTCAAGAAACAACTTTTTGGGAGCAGTTTTTCTGGACATTGAAGGGGCTTATAATAATGTGAATTTAAATATTCTCGAAGACATGCTCATACAGTTACATCTCCCACGTATACTTTGTAGAAATATAGTCAACCTTTATAGCAATCGTAAAGTTTATATTCGATGCCAAGATAACGTCATGCTTGGCCCTAGATTTGTTTCACAAGGCTTGCCACAAGGATCCGTTCTAAGTCCCATATTATTTAATATCTACACGTCCGATCTGAATCGTATATGTAGAAACAAAGTGATTCAGTATGCAGACGACATTGTTCTTTACAATGAGTGTAGGAGACTAGAGACGACTATAGAACTCCTCAATAACGAAATGGTTATTGTGAAGTCTTGGTTAAATAATAAGAATTTTGAGATGTCAATAACCAAAACAAGTACTTCCATTTTTTCTCGGCATAATATTCCAAATTTTGATCATATTAATTTAGCTAATATAAATCTGAACTATAAGAAAGAAACAAGATATCTTGGGTTTATCTTAGACCAGAAGCTAACCTGGAAGGGACACATTAACAATTTACTTGTACGGAGTGAAAAATATGTAAATATACTAAGAGCCGTATGCAAAGTATCCTGGGGAGCGGATATAAAAACAGCCATGTTAATTTATAGAGCCACAATTCGATCAACCTTTGATTACGGGTGTATTTTCTATGGAACTGCTAGCAATACCTTATTAAATCGTCTTAACACTCTACAGAACAAATGCCTGCGGCTGTGTATAGGAGCTATGAATTCGACGCCGATCGAGGCTCTTAGGGCTGAAGCATTAGAATCGCCTTTACATTTAAGGAGACAGTTGTTGGCTGAAAAATTTGTCCTAAAACTTTTTGCACAAAACCAAAATTCTCTTTGTCATTCCATTTACGTTTTATCTATACAAGACCTCACTAACAAATATTGGAGACTCAAACCATCCCCTTCACTGGCAAATGCATTTGTTGAAACGGCTAAATATAGGGACATAATAATTGACCACACATGGTCACAAAATCAATTAAATTTAAAATGGTTTCTCTATCAAATTCCGACGGTTATACTGTTGACGGACCTTATGCTCCCGGTCCGCCAATCTAAATTATACAACCAAGGTACACCCTGTATGTCACTAACAAATCCCAGTAAAAAATTTCAGCCTCGTAAATCTTCAATTTACGGAGCTATGAAAGCTCGAATAATTAAACGAAACTCAAACAATTTTTTTTTTTTTACAAACTACGATTCGATTTGACCCCGTAACACTGCAACGAAGGTCTATCGCCAGACGACCATATGGCCAGCCCGAGTCGGGTCAGCTAGGTAGAGGGAAAAGAGGCGAGAATGGCGCCCGCAAGTCGGGTAACGTACATCAAGGCACGCATCGCGCAAAATAAAATATAAGGGGACGGCGGATCGACACGTCATTTCGCCATCGCGTAGCGAACGGATTCAGCTAGCCTTAAGTGAAGGAATCAAGTCGCTAGAGGGACGAGAAGTAATTAAATGCCAGCTCCAAAGTCGAAGTCGCGTCTTGGGCAGATGTAAAAACGCTGATCTCGAGGCAACCTCGCGAGCTACAGGTACGTAGGTCGGCGTGTTCGACACTGCGAACCGCCGTCTACAAAGAGCACTAAGTTTCAGCGACGTCGGGTTCATTAGCGAGGCGTAGTTCCGGTAAAAAGCCGGAAAGCGCTCGACGAGTGGATCCGCGACGTCGCCAATTCAAAAAATTAATAACTGCCAAACCGCTAATAGTGGAGAGGTGCAAATTTACAAGAAACTAGCCAAAGGCTCTCCCCTTTAGAAGCAATTACTCCCGCGGGCATCTGCGGGATGGTTTGCAAGAAAAAAATTAAATAAATCCTGATTATGCAATGTTAGGCACAAAAATCGTATATATGCAAAGTGCTTACGTGACCTGTAACCGAAGGGCCTTTTGGCGACAGTCAAGTACCATTAAAACAAAAAAAAACCACCCAAGACGAGACCCAAACTACGAAGCTGGACCTCCTGAACTAAAGGAAAATTTTCAACAGTCGCAATTTTGCTCTCGTCGGTGGCACACTCGCCTTTGCATAAGGCAGTACCTACCCGCGCCGCGTTCTTTGTTTTTTCATTTTGATTTGGTGTTATTATCAATTTATCAGTGTCTAATCCATTTTTTTTTTACTTTTAGTGTCGCGTACTTGTCTCAGGGACCTACGAAAATAATTTTCATATTCCCACAGGGAACGTCAGTTCATATAAAAAAGTCACTTCGCGACTTTGCTAATAAAATTAAGCGGCGTCACTGACGCTAAGATCAAAAAAATCCCAGCAGGGAGCTTTGAGCGTTGAGAATTGAGTTTTATTGAATTCAGCATCCTTCGGCGCATTCGAAGAACGTATTTTCATTCATTTTTTTTATTATTAATTTTTTTTTTGTTTCAAAATCTAAATTTAATTAAAATCGGGCTTCGCCTCTCTATTAATTAATTACTTAATCCCTGAGATTCGTTTAGCAGCCTAACTTATTAAATCACACTTTTTCTAAATTAACCGTCCGTTCCCCGTCGCGTGTTGCTAATTACAGTGAGTGATACAGGTGTACTTGGGTGTCCATCCTCTGGAATATTCATCGCGGGACAGGAGTAAGATTTTTATTATAATTATTCGACGTCATCGAGCCGAACTTCGGCGAGCGGTTTCGTTACACCCACCTTAAGCCTTCAGCTACCTGTTTTTAAATTTATTGCGTATTAAGTACCCTTATACAGGTGGGCTAAACGAGGCGCGTTCTTTGAGTGCGGATTATATATCCCCAGTGGCCATCAAATTATCCATTAGTATTATTCTAATATACTCTTACATTTCATTTTTTTTGTTAATTCTTTTACGTACATAAAACTAGTGCGACGTAGGGGATTATTGTAGTTGACGAAGAGGACAAAGTGTCATAAAACTCATTGTTGAATAGACCGACAATAAAACTAAGCCACCATCGGCTCAAGAGGGTTAACAATACAGTCATTGACCCTTCGAGAATTCAAAATAAGCCATCAGGCAAACAACAAGCGTTACAGAAAAAAACTTTAAATATTCATATTAAAAATATATTAATTTCGTAATATTTAAACGACGCTTTTCGTCGCCATTTTTTTTTGCCGTTTGCCTTGTTAGTGTTGTGCCTTTTGTCTCAGAGGGCGTAGGGGTAGCTACGAGACGTAGAATCCGAGTACTCAATTAATTACAGCCTAATCAGGGGCTTTTTTAAGAAAGGGAGCGATAAGTTCCTGGTCGAGGGCAGAGTGGAAGACTTCGTCATTGTACAAACGCGAAATCCTGCGATAAGTGTAGAAATTTAATTTTTTTGTACTTATTAAAATTATTGTGAGCCGTTGGGCTGCCATTTTCGCTCAACGAAAAACGCGAGGAACGTAGAGTCAGTCTTGCGCAGGGGAAGCTCCGCCTCCCTCTACGAATAATTGTACTCGACAAGAAGGTCCGCCATTAAAGCTTTTGCTTGGCGTCCTTTGAAATTCGTACCTTTCGAAATTAAATAATAACACGTTTTCAATAATTCACATTTCTCTTGAGAATCAAACTCTGAGTAGTTGGTAATTACTCCAATTACGAATATAAGCTTCCACTCGGCGCCGAATAGGACTTACGGCTCTCACAAGGGATTACACCTGTCGAGAGGCACAGCACCTTTCACAGGTACTCTACCGGCAGTCGACCCACTTTGGGCCAGAGCACTGACCGGGAAAATTGCATTGATGTTTAATTTTCTTCTGGAACCGTAACATTTAAACTTGACAACCAATTAATTAAACTCATGAAGAAATTCTTGGGTCCGCACTTGAATTTTAACTAGTAACTATTGTCATAGTGTCAGTATACACCCTAAATAAATTAGCATACTTCTGTCTGTCCGTGAATCGACGACAACAACTCCCCTCGCCGTTTCCCTTCAGGTGCGTCGGGAACGCTAGATTATAAATATTACCTCAATTTAAATTAGGAATAGAAACTTTAAATTAATATTTTAGTACTTAGTACAATCACGATTAGCTACTATTTTGATGGCCTGGCTTTATATTTCATAGTATAATAATTAGTATAACTGTTCTGTTGTGTCTGTTGCCTAACGCAACTGTCTTTTAATTATTTTAGGGATAGAAACTTTAAATTAATATTTTAGTACTTAGTACAATCACGATTAGCTAATATTTTGATGGCCTGGCTTTATATTTCATAGTATAATAATTAGTATAACTGTTCTGTTGTGTCTGTTGCCTAACGCAACTGTCTTTTAATTATTTTAGGGATAGAAACTTTAAATTAATATTTTAGTACTTAGTACAATCACGATTAGCTAATATTTTGATGGCCTGGATTTATATTTCATAGTATAATAATTAGTATAACTGTTCTGTTGCGTCTGTTGCCTAACGCAATTGTTTTTTTTTTTTTATTATTTTAGGGATAGAAACTTTAAATTAATATTTTAGTACTTAGTTCAATCACGATTAGCTACTATTTTGATGGCCTGGCTTTATATTTCATAGTATAATAATTGGTATAACTGTTCTGTTGCGTCTGTTGCCTAACGCAATTATTTTTTTTTTATTATAATAAATTCGGGGAAGGATCTCCGTTTCAAGCCTTACTGGAATTTTTATTTGTCGCCTTTACTATAGTAGATTAATTGAAGTCAATTTCTCGTCGAGAGCAAATTAAATGCCCTTAAGGCAGTTTTTTCATTTATTTTTTTTATTATTCTCGCCACTTTTGTTAGTCAATTGCTATAGTCTCTCTAGTGAGCCGATTCATTCGTTCATACTATAATTCAATTAGTTGTATTATTAATCAGATAATTCTTTTTTTTTTTTTTATTTTTTTTTATTTTTTTTTTTCTCTTTTATTATTTCTTATAACCGAAGCTCTCGCTGCTGTCCCCCGATTTACCAAGGGCTAGCTACTCGGCCGCCTTACCCGGTCAGTTTGTGACTATCAACATTTAAAAACGCATCATCAGGTGGGAAGAGCTATTAGCGGCTCCAACCCAGGCGGCCGGTCTGCCCGTCAGCGAAGGTCTACGCTGACTACGTTCGACAGCAACCACTGTCGTGGTTGACGGATAGGGGGTTGGTCCTCCGCCTCCACGAACCTGACTCGTTCCTTAGCTCACAAGAACCAGGCCCTGAGAGTTCGACACGGTGGTGTGTGTAAGTTAATAAGGAAGGTAATCGCTGGCGCCCTTACAATAAATTTGCGGTTACCCCCTGGTAGGTATAACGAGTGAATACCCGAACAGCCATCCACGACGGCCAGTCGTTTCGTCCTGCCAAACGACTTCCCTCACACACAAAAACCGCCGCCGCCGACGTCGACATGGCGCCCAACGTGGGGCTTTGTGGTGATTAGGTACAATTCTCAGAGCCGCAATTGTGGGACCCATTCCCAACCTGTGGTTCAGTTTTTAAAAAAAAATTTTTGCTTATTTTTTTTTCTTTCTTTCAGGTTCTCATCCTTAATTATATTTTTCTGTTGTGTATCATCATTGCTTGCTTAATCTTTTTTTTTATTAGGTTAAAACCCCGACTTCCATCACGTTAGTTTTGCACCAGGACCTACGTCCTTGGTCGTTCAGCCAGATCAGAGCATCTCATTTAACTTTTTTTTTTTTTACCTTCTTCGGAGTAACGTTCGGTTGTTCGGACCGTAGCCCTGATCCAAGTCGATTCAAACGACTCAACAAGGAATCGCCTTCCTCATGTTCCGCGAACAAGCCCTAATCATCGATCAGTCCGGAGAGTCGGACGAGCTAAGGAACATTACCGATTATCCGGTAGATCTGCCCGACTTCAGGGCCTCCTCCACGCCCATCGAACGAGCCGGTAGCAGGCACGTTACGATAAATATGGAGCCCTCTTTTAACAGAGAATCCCCCGCACCCTCTTCGCGACCTATAGGAGCCCAGTCTCCGTCGGACTTCGAGGCACACATGGAGAGGATGCTCTCGCGCATGACCGAAGCATTCGTGTCAGCGTTCGGTCGGGTAACATCAAACCAGTCAATTCATCACAAACCACTCCCAATGCCCGAATTCAGAGGATTGGAACACGAAAGCGCCCGAGAATTCATCCATCGGATGGAGGGCCACTTTCGGCGTTTACGAGTACAAGATCAGGCCATTCAGCTGACCCTTATCCAGGACCAGCTGAAGGGCGTCGCCAAGGCATGGTACGAACCGTACCGATACCTAATAAACTCCTACGAAGCATTCTGCGAGCGCTTAGTAGAGAAATACGACGCGACAGAAAATTTGACGCAGGCCACTACCCAACTATACGGGGAGCGTCAGAAGGCTGGAGAGGCGGCAGCGGTATTTATTACTCGCAAGATGTGCCTCTTCAACCGGGTCGGCAGAGGTCAGCCTGAGGAGGCAAGGATCTCGATAGTTCTAGACCTACTAGAGCCGGAACTATGTTCAAGGATCCGCTGCCACTCTTTCAGGTCACTGGAGCAGCTGGTTACCTTAGCCAGCAAGGTGGAGGCCGACATACAGAGAGCGGCTCCCCCTAAGCCACGCAACGCCGAACGAGCGAATGTCTATGGCGAAAGCCGCCAAAGGCGACCGGATGAGTCAAACAGGCCACCTCCGCCACAGCAGGCAGCACCTCGCGCGGATCCGCCCGCAAGAAGAGTACCTTCGACCCCCTGTTGCTATTGCCCAGTAGAGAGGTACCATTTCCATAATGAGTGCCCCAACAACCACTACCGGAACAACCGGCAGGGATCGGGCCGGCAGGATAACCGCGTTCGTCCCCCGCCACGCGACGACGACAGACCGTCGTGGAGGGAAAATTCCTCCAGGAACCAGAGTCACGGGTATTCAGGCCCTCCAAGGCACAACAATGGATACCAAAATAACCGCCCGCCAAACAGCGGAGCAGTCCCAAGATCCACAACAAATCCGTTCTCGGAAAACCGGGATCGGGCCGAGGGCGCGAACAGTCGCCACGCCCCGGCCGCGAATCAGGCGACAGGTCACGCTTAAACCCCCTCTCATTCGACAATTTCCGCCGGAGGGCGTTAAACTCAGCATTGTACCGTTCGTCGGCATCACCCCGCCCACATCCTTCGGGCAGTCTCCCACACGCTGAGTCAGCACCCCTCAGCTGGAGAAATCCTCCATCTTCCCTCGGCCAATCTTCGAACTCCGAAGCCCCCTATAATAAGGCCAGCACAGACGATCGGGTCCAGCTACTGGACGACCAACGCCGGAGAGCGTTAAACTCGAAAATTGCCCCTGTACTTGGAGATTACCCCAGCTCCGAAGCCTTTCCCCTTCTCGAGGCACCGCCCCAATTCCGGGACACCCCTACTGGCGGACACCCGCCAGTCATAGAACCACCTCGCTCCGAGAAAACCCCCTTTGAAGAGCAAACTTCTTCGCACGGCGAAACCTCGCCGATGCAGGTCCTTCCACGCTCAGCGGAAGACCCTCCACGCCGAGAAAATCCCGGCCTCGAGGAATCAACCTCGCTCACGTTCTCCACGACGGAGGTTCATGCAGCTCACAGTGACTCCTTCGTACCGTCCACTTTAGACGTTTCTCCCCGCTTGACCATATCGGTCGACACTCCCACCTTCTCGCCCACTGGCTCTATGCTCCAACCAGAGCGACCTACTAAACAAGCCTTCACCCTAGATCTGGACGAACGCTCAGCCGTTTCGGCCGTACCGCAGGTACGAACAAATATCGCGCATGCGATAACCAGCGTCCCGCACGGGACCACGACAGTCAAACGATCGACGCGACTCGTCAGCGTCGACGCCCCTGCCTCCACTTCGCAGGAGGCAACCTTGCCGTCTTCTCAGGGAAAGAGCGTTTCCGCCTGCCCCGAAGAAATCTCATTTCCCCCACCTTCTGGTAAAAGTTCGCTCAGCCAACCCGACGATGGACTGAGAGAGGCAGGGCACGCCTTCGCACATCCTTGGCCCATGCCTTCTCCTTGTCGCACTTCCAGCGACCGTCAGGGTTTCCCTGAGCACACAGCCCCCGACTACTCGACCGACAGACGACTACGATGTCCCCAAGAAGTTTTAAACGCCGTGGAAGAGCTTACGCGTCTTCCACGTATCACCGCCCACCTCGATGGACAACGTCACTTAGCACTCATAGATTCGGGAGCGACACGCAATATAATCAACGCACGCTTCGCGGCAGACTACCAACCCGACGACGGACAACTGCGGTTCGGGATGGCCTGCGGCGCGAACACAGTTGCTTCTTTAGGGAACGTAACAGTCCCATTTTACATAAATAACCAACAACACGTGGCAACATTTAACGTAATTGATAATCTAAACGAGGAAATGATACTCGGGACCCCGTTCCTCCGCAAAGAACGCGCTGTCCTCGACTATCAGCGAAATTGTCTGTACGTAGGCTCCAACGACAGACAGACAGTGTTCTGGGACAGCACCCACCAAAACCACGTTCCGGGGACCGACCCCGTATTACCTGACACAATCGAAATACCTCCCGAAGGCAGCGCCCTTCTGGCACCGCTTTTCAAGGAGTTCGCGGACATTTTCTCGGACTCTCCGTCCCAAGCCACCACTATAACAACATGTCATCGGATTATTCTCAAAGACCACACGCCGATACATGTTCGTCCGTACCCCCTATCACCGGGGAAGAAGCGGATTCTTAATGAACAAGTTGAGGAGATGCTTGAAGCGGGCGTTATCGAGCCGAGTACGTCACCGTACAGCTTCCCTCCGGTTATCATAGAGAGAACGGGGAAGAAACCGCGTTTTTGCGTCGATTATCGCCGTCTAAACGCGGTGACACTCGACGAGGCCGCAGTCTTGCCGAAAATTTTTGACACGATAAAAGACTTCAGGGACGTACGATACTTTACACTACTCGATTTGAAGAGCGGTTACTGGCAAGTGCCGATGCATCCTGCCAGTAAGCCATACACCGCCTTCTCGACTCCAGACGGGGCGACTTATCAGTTTCGGGTCATGCCGTTCGGCCTAAAATCCGCCCCGGCGACCTTCCAGAAGCTGATGGCCCGCGATGTGCTCACGGGTTACCTGCACGAATTTGTACAGGTGTACCTGGATGACATCATCATCTTTAGCCGTAACTTAACAGATCACGCCAAACACTTACGACTAGTTTTTGAACGACTGAGGACACATAATCTCACGGTGTCACCCAGCAAATGCACTATTGCAGCACAGGAGCTGGACTATCTGGGACACCGGATTAGAGGTTATACAACGACCCCGCAGGACAAACACGTCTTGGCCATCAGAGAGTTTCAACCGCCGGCTACCAAGAAACAGCTCCAGAGCTTTCTTGGGTTATTCAACTGGATCAGGGAGTACATACCAAATGTCTCCTTGTTGACCAAACCCCTGACTCAATTGTTGGCCAAGGAAACAAAATTCAGATGGACCAGTGAATGTCAGCGGGCGTTCGACGATTTGAAGGAGGCTGCATCACAGCCACTCCAGTTACACCGGCCAGATTTTGCGCGACCGTTCGTCCTTCAGACGGACGCGTCACTTATTGGGATGGCCGCGGTACTGTATCAGCTGGACGAAGACGGCGAACGACGCATCGTGTCGTACTCCAGTTCAACGCTCAGCGAGACTGAGAGGAAATACCATATAAATGAACTCGAATGCCTCAGCCTAGTGACGTATATTAAGAAATATGCGCTCTACTTACAGGACCGACCATTCACGGTCCGTACAGACAACCGCTCGCTACTTTGGCTTAACAAGCATAGGGACCAAAAGACGAAATTTATGCGCTGGTCGCTACTCCTTCAGGAGTATTCTTTCGAGATCGAACATTGTCCGGGGAAGGAGAACCTGCTGGCGGACTTCCTTAGCCGTCACCCCGACAAGGAAGCCATCCGGTCGGATCTCGACGAAGGCCGAATGCTAATGCCGGATCGCACGATCACGTCGGAAGCCATCCGAACGCTGACAGCCACCGGGCTTCAGAACGAAATCATTGACGCCCAGCGTCGATCCACGGCAACACAAGAACTGATCGAGCGCTGGCGCAGACTAAGCACCGACGGACCAGTGACCGTACGCGACACGGAATTTTTCCGCCAACACAGAGTGCAAGACGGGCTCCTATGGCGGTACACGGCCGAGCAACATAAGTTATACCTCCCCAGATCGAGGATCACCCGAGTAATTGCTGGACACCATGACATAAAGGGAGCAGCACATCCAGGACGCGATGAGACCACACGGGCGATTCTACGCGGATATTACTTCCCGAACGTTTCCAGACACGTGGGAAACTACATACAGTCATGCATAATTTGTCATTCGGTCAAGGGCCGGCATTTACAGGAAAAAGCCCCGTATAAATCTCACTCTCCGCGTACCTGTTTTGAAACTCTAAGCGTGGACATACTCGGACCCTACAAAGCCGCGGAAAGCACCGGAAACCGTTACATACTCTTGGCGGAAGACGTTTTCTCCAAGTGGGTAGAAGCAACCGCGGTACCTCAAGCAACTGAGAAAGTACTCGTCGACTTTCTTACCGACTTTGTAACTTCACGGTACGGGTATCCACGTACTATCATCTCGGACAACGGGGGGCACTACAACGCGTGGTGCGAAAAGAACCATATAGAAATCTTCCACTCCGCCCCGTATCACCAACGGGCCAACCCAGCCGAGAGACGCATCCAGAAGTTAAAGAAGATTATACGAACCTTGACGTACGATGAGTCGAAAACGACGTGGGACAGATATCTCCCGGACGCGCTACTCGTTCTCCGGACGAGGAAGAATGCGGCCACCGGCCAAACTCCAGCTATGGTCGTTTTAGGTTTTGAACCCCCCAAACCAGGCGAATGGGCTCTCCGAGCATACATGGATGAACGACGAAAGCAATCCAGACTCTCCCGGGAACAACGGATTGAGGCAGTGCAAGCTCGGCAGCGGGCGTATCAAGAGCGGTACGCACCGTCCGAGGCGGTCCCTCCGGTCACGTTTAAGGCCGGAGACCGAGTCATGGCAAGAGTGCTACGGCCGCACAAAGCCGCTTTCGGCTCTCCCTGGACAGGGCCACATCTGGTATTGGATAAACTCTCACCGGAAGTATACGCTATCAAGAGGGATAAACGGAAGGTCGACTTCCACGTGGACGATCTACGCGCCGCACCTCCCCGGCTCAATGCCGATCCAGAAACAGAATCTGGGGCGCCGTCAGATTCAGAGAGTTCGTCCGAGGGTGGACGGACGACGCCGAGAAGCCGAAACCCTTCAACAGCCGAACCAGCCTCAGAAACAGAAGCAGAAGTGGAAGCAGAGAACCTCCAAGTGACATCTCCCCGGATTAAAGCTTATCCGGGCTGCGAGTCAGTGGAAGCCGCCGACTCCGAGAATCCGTCCAAGGGCGGCCGGATACAGTCAAGAGAATCTCCTCACCTCCCATCTGAGCTTGAAAGCGATGAAGAAGAAGCAGAAGAAACCTTAAGACCAAACCGAACCTCGAGACAAATCTCGACCTCGCCAGACGATACGAACGACCCGGCTACTAGGTACGACGCCGCCCGAGGGACCGCGGCCGTACTGGGAAGCAGCCACCATAATTCGCCACCCCGACCAGCCTCGACTACCCCGACTAAGGCTCCGACGAGCCTGACACGAAGACGCCGCGCGCGGAGAGTCATCGGTTCGGACGACTCCGACAGAGGGCCACCGCACGTGCCGTTACCGCCACAACATTGCGGAGATAAGTAGACTTGAGTTAGCATTAAGTGAACGAACCAGAGACACGAGAAGGACCAAAGACAATAACCGTAAGTGACCTCAGTGCGCGAAGACAATCAAGTAACCCAAAGTCTCATGTACCGCGAGTGTAGTACGCAGAAAACTCAGTCGTGCGCGCCGTATTCCGCCTACTCCCTCAGTGTTGCCGTGGAGGGAGCGGCCGAGTGCGCGAAAACCATTCCGTCGAAACCCTGGACTTAGTGAGCTTCGAGTCCGAGGGTAGTGCTTCGATGTCAACCCCAACACAAACCAAAGGGACCCGGACGACCGGTATCCACGAAGATTCACCCCTAGTAACGCGTACTACATGTAACCGATACTCCTCACCGGAGGATATCGACACCCATTGTAAATAGGCTAAGTCACACGGGCGGTAAGATGCTGTAATACCGTCCCGTACTAAATTAAGCTAATCATACATCTCTTTCAACCAGAGCTCGCTCGATGACGTCTCTCTTGAAACAACGGGGGTGTTGACGGACCTTATGCTCCCGGTCCGCCAATCTAAATTATACAACCAAGGTACACCCTGTATGTCACTAACAAATCCCAGTAAAAAATGCCAGCCTCGTAAATCTTCAATTTACGGAGCTATGAAAGCTCGAATAATTAAACGAAACTCAAACAATTTTTTTTTTTACAAACTACGATTCGATTTGACCCCGTAACACTGCAACGAAGGTCTATCGCCAGACGACCATATGGCCAGCCCGAGTCGGGTCAGCTAGGTAGAGGGAAAAGAGGCGAGAATGGCGCCCGCAAGTCGGGTAACGTACATCAAGGCACGCATCGCGCAAAATAAAATATAAGGGGACGGCGGATCGACACGTCATTTCGCCATCGCGTAGCGAACGGATTCAGCTAGCCTTAAGCGAAGGAATCAAGTCGCTAGAGGGACGAGAAGTAATTAAATGCCAGCTCCAAAGTCGAAGTCGCGTCTTGGGCAGGTGTAAAAACGCCGATCTCGAGGCAACCTCTCGAGCTACAGGTACGTAGCTCGGCGTGTTCGACACTGCGAACCGCCGTCTACAAAGGGCACTAAGTTTCAGCGACGTCGGGTTCATTAGCGAGGCGTAGTTCCGGTAAAAAGCCGGAAAGCGCTCGACGAGTGGATCCGCGACGTCGCCAATTCAAAAAATTAATAACTGCCAAACCGCTAATAGTGGAGAGGTGCAAATTTACATGAAACTAGCCAAAGGCTCTCCCCTTTCGAAGCAATTACTCCCGCGGGCATCTGCGGGATGGTTTGCAAGAAAAAAATTAAATAAATCCTGATTATGCAATGTTAGGCACAAAAATCGTATATATGCAAAGTGCTTACGTGACCTGTAACCGAAGGGCCTTTTGGCGACAGTCAAGTACCATTAAAACAAAAAAAAACCACCCAAGACGAGACCCAAACTACGAAGCTGGACCTCCTGAACTAAAGGAAAATTTTCAACAGTCGCAATTTTGCTCTCGTCGGTGGCACACTCGCCTTTGCATAAGGCAGTACCTACCCGCGCCGCGTTCTTTGTTTTTTCATTTTGATTTGGTGTTATTATCAATTTATCAGTGTCTAATCCATTTTTTTTTACTTTTAGTGTCGCGTACTTGTCTCAGGGACCTACGAAAATAATTTTCATATTCCCACATGGAACGTCAGTTCATATAAAAAAGTCACTTCGCGACTTTGCTAATAAAATTCCGCGGCGTCACTGACGCTAAGATCAAAAAAATCCCAGCAGGGAGCTTTGAGCGTTGAGAATTGAGTTTTATTGAATTCAGCATCCTTCGGCGCATTCGAAGAACGTATTTTCATTCATTTTTTTTATTATTAATTTTTTTTTGTTTCAAAATCTAAATTTAATTAAAATCGGGCTTCGCCTCTCTATTAATTAATTACTTAATCCCTGAGATTCGTTTAGCAGCCTAACTTATTAAATCACACTTTTTCTAAATTAACCGTCCGTTCCCCGTCGCGTGTTGCTAATTACAGTGAGTGATACAGGTGTACTTGGGTGTCCATCCTCTGGAATATTCATCGCGGGACAGGAGTAAGATTTTTATTATAATTATTCGACGTCATCGAGCCGAACTCAGGCGAGCGGTTTCGTTACACCCACCTTAAGCCTTCAGCTACCTGTTTTTAAATTTATTGCGTATTAAGTACCCTTATACAGGTGGGCTAAACGAGGCGCGTTCTTTGAGTGCGGATTATATATCCCCAGTGGCCATCAAATTATCCATTAGTATTATTCTAATATACTCTTACATTTCATTTTTTTTGTTAATTCTTTTACGTACATAAAACTAGTGCGACGTAGGGGATTATTGTAGTTGACGAAGAGGACAAAGTGTCATAAAACTCATTGTTGAATAGACCGACAATAAAACTAAGCCACCATCGGCTCAAGAGGGTTAACAATACAGTCATTGACCCTTCGAGAATTCAAAATAAGCCATCAGGCAAACAACAAGCGTTACAGAAAAAAACTTTAAATATTCATATTAAAAATATATTAATTTCGTAATATTTAAACGACGCTTTTCGTCGCCATTTTTTTTTGCCGTTTGCCTTGTTAGTGTTGTGCCTTTTGTCTCAGAGGGCGTAGGGGTAGCTACGAGACGTAGAATCCGAGTACTCAATTACAGCCTAATCAGGGGCTTTTTTAAGAAAGGGAGCGATAAGTTCCTGGTCGAGGGCAGAGTGGAAGACTTCGTCATTGTACAAACGCGAAATCCTGCGATAAGTGTAGAAATTTAATTTTTTTGTACTTATTAAAATTATTGTGAGCCGTTGGGCTGCCATTTTCGCTCAACGAAAAACGCGAGGAACGTAGAGTCAGTCTTGCGCAGGGGAAGCTCCGCCTCCCTCTACGAATAATTGTACTCGACAAGAAGGTCCGCCATTAAAGCTTTTGCCTGGCGTCCTTTGAAATTCGCACCTTTCGAAAATTAAATAATAACACGTTTTCAATAATTCACATTTCTCTTGAGAATCAAACTCTGAGTAGTTGGTAATTACTCCAATTACGAATATAAGCTTCCACTCGGCGCCGAATAGGACTTACGGCTCTCACAAGGGATTACACCTGTCGAGAGGCACAGCACCTTTCACAGGTACTCTACCGGCAGTCGACCCACTTTGGGCCAGAGCACTGACCGGGAAAATTGCATTGATGTTTAATTTTCTTCTGGAACCGTAACATTTAAACTTGACAACCAATTAATTAAACTCATGAAGAAATTCTTGGGTCCGCACTTGAATTTTAACTAGTAACTATTGTCATAGTGTCAGTATACGCCCTAAATAAATTAGCATACTTCTGTCTGTCCGTGAATCGACGACAACAACTCCCCTCGCCGTTTCCCTTCAGGTGCGTCGAGAACGCTAGATTATAAATATTACCTCAATTTAAATTAGGAATAGAAACTTTAAATTAATATTTTAGTACTTAGTACAATCACGATTAGCTACTATTTTGATGGCCTGGCTTTATATTTCATAGTATAATAATTAGTATAACTGTTCTGTTGTGTCTGTTGCCTAACGCAACTGTCTTTTAATTATTTTAGGGATAGAAACTTTAAATTAATATTTTAGTACTTAGTACAATCACGATTAGCTAATATTTTGATGGCCTGGCTTTATATTTCATAGTATAATAATTAGTATAACTGTTCTGTTGTGTCTGTTGCCTAACGCAACTGTCTTTTAATTATTTTAGGGATAGAAACTTTAAATTAATATTTTAGTACTTAGTACAATCACGATTAGCTAATATTTTGATGGCCTGGATTTATATTTCATAGTATAATAATTAGTATAACTGTTCTGTTGCGTCTGTTGCCTAACGCAATTGTTTTTTTTTTTTATTATTTTAGGGATAGAAACTTTAAATTAATATTTTAGTACTTAGTTCAATCACGATTAGCTACTATTTTGATGGCCTGGCTTTATATTTCATAGTATAATAATTGGTATAACTGTTCTGTTGCGTCTGTTGCCTAACGCAATTATTTTTTTTTTATTATAATAAATTCGGGGAAGGATCTCCGTTTCAAGCCTTACTGGAATTTTTATTTGTCGCCTTTACTATAGTAGATTAATTGAAGTCAATTTCTCGTCGAGAGCAAATTAAATGCCCTTAAGGCAGTTTTTTCATTTATTTTTTTTATTATTCTCGCCACTTTTGTTAGTCAATTGCTATAGTCTCTCTAGTGAGCCGATTCATTCGTTCATACTATAATTCAATTAGTTGTATTATTAATCAGATAATTCTTTTTTTTTTTTATTTTTTTTTTTATTATTTTTTTTTTCTCTTTTATTATTTCTTATAACCGAAGCTCTCGCTGCTGTCCCCCGATTTACCAAGGGCTAGCTACTCGGCCGCCTTACCTGGTCAGTTTGTGACTATCAACATTTAAAAACGCATCATCAGGTGGGAAGAGCTATTAGCGGCTCCAACCCAGGCGGCCGGTCTGCCCGTCAGCGAAGGTCTACGCTGACTACGTTCGACAGCAACCACTGTCGTGGTTGACGGATAGGGGGTTGGTCCTCCGCCTCCACGAACCTGACTCGTTCCTTAGCTCACAAGAACCAGGCCCTGAGAGTTCGACACGGTGGTGTGTGTAAGTTAATAAGGAAGGTAATCGCTGGCGCCCTTACAATAAATTTGCGGTTACCCCCTGGTAGGTATAACGAGTGAATACCCGAACAGCCATCCACGACGGCCTGTCGTTTCGTCCTGCCAAACGACTTCCCTCACACACAAAAACCGCCGCCGCCGACGTCGACAATACCACCTTTTGTGGAAAATAGTGTAATTAATAAAAGCATCTTTTTTGAAAACTTACAAAATTTCGAGGATTACGTCAAAATTTATACCGATGGATCAAAAAGTCATCAGGGTGTAGGCTGTGCATTCTTTGTGCCACTATTAAACCATGAAGAAAAAATCAAGCTTTCGAGACATGCCTCAATTTTCTCTGCCGAAGCTTATGCTATAATAGAAGCCTTTAAGTATGTGCTAAACAAGATAAAGAAAGCACTTATTCTTACAGACTCAAAGTCCATCGTAGAGTCCTTGAAGAACGTAGACAATATTAAATCACCCCTCATTGGGGAGATTTTCAAAGTATACCAGCAGACAATAAACGCTAACTTGATTATTAAAATTATGTGGATAAAGGCACATTGTGGCTTAGAATATAATGAAAAAGTAGACTATCTGGCTAAGCAATCAATCACAAATAGCACAAGGGAAATTAAGGAAATACCTTATAGTGACCTAATCCCAATATATACACAGAAGGCAAGAAAAGAGTGGGAACAGATATATAAAAATGCTTACATCGACAAATCAACGAATTATTTTTTGATACACCCTGAACTCCCCAATAGGCATTGGTATAATAATGTGCACATATCTAGACAATTTTACACATCTATTGCAAGACTCAAATTTAATCATGGCCGGTTCGCATCACATCTTTTCAAAATAAAAATATATACGGATAATCTTTGTACATGTGGACAATATGGGGATATAAATCATATATTTTTTAATTGTGTACTTAACCAAAATCACACGAAGGTTTTAATGGACAAATTAATAGAACTGAAATTTCATCTTCCAATAAATATTAATAATATACTGACGTCAGAAAATGTTGAGGCTTTCACAGCATTATTTAATTGCCTTAAAGCAACAAATACAAGTTTATAAATAAAGTAATTTTAGGTTAGATTTGCTAGATCCTCAGTGTTAACTATCCCTGTGTTATTTTTAAACCTTATCATACCGTGGTCCCCTACCTTTGTCTATGTCTTTATAAAGTCGTCAAGATGGACCCCTTGACGTGAAACGTGTGGCCCTGTGTATATCCCTCTGGTGGATAGATTTGTACGCTAGGTGTATGTATGTGTGCATTTACACGTATGTGTGCGTGTGGTACGCATATACATTGTTATATAGTCTGTTTTAGGGTAGTGCAGAGAGAAAAATAAAGGATTAAAATTTAGAACTAATTAGTCTTGTTTGCATGTGCATCAGTATATTATAAATCTAGAGCTACTGGCTGATGGTTCATCCAAAGCCAAGCGAAAGAGAAAAAATAAAAAATAAAAAAATAAATGTATAATAAAATTTAGCAACTGAAAATGTATACAGTTCAATATCTTTACCATGAAAAACAAAAATACTTAAGATTATAATCAGTATTTCTTCAATTACTCAAAACTTCTAAATGTGCATACACGACGTTTATCCTTAACAGGGCAGTATAATATACAGGAGAATTTTACCAATTGATTGTTTAAAATGCGAACATTTTCCAGCTGGTAATTTTATGTAAGTTGTCACTATTTGTATTGTCCGTTCTTTACTGCTGTGTATTGTATTTTATCATTTTAATTTTATATAAGTTTTTCTATTCTTTGACATGTCGATAAAATGTAATATTTTCTGAGGGACAATTTGAACTACTCGTGTGCCCTACATTACTAGTACATGCGTGAATAAGAGTGCATCATATGCTTCAGTAGTAATTGGAAATGTAAGAACTTAACGAACTATTGAGCTAAAAGCTGTAACCTTTGTTTGTGAAGTACAGTAAAAAGTAAGGTAAAAATGAAATTTGTCCCATTTCCTGAAAAGACTCTAAAATATTGTTTAAAACATTGTCCAAAAGATAGTAGACAATGCTGTATTAACTGCACTAATATTAAATTGAATTTTAAAAACAGATCACCAGTTTGGGATTACACTAATTATTTTGAGTACAATAAAGCTTTAAAAAAATGAAACTCGACTTATTTGGGACACTCAAATAGTGAATATCGGAGCCTTCCTCTTTCAAGAGGAAGATATGTCGTCATCGACCAAGGCTGGCGACCATAGTGGTGCTCGCAGACTGCAGCACCACACGTAAAACATAATAGTGGTGCTGAGCACCATACGCCCAACAGCAACAACTAGATACGTTTTTGAAAAAAAATACAATGGTTTTCAACTATTATTAAACTCTTATTACAACGTATAGTTTCTAGAATTTGGTGCTGTTTAAAATTGTAGGATTATGCTGAAGGCACCCATGCACGCTTATGTTATTAACAGCCTTGTTTATTGGTACCCCGGTAAATAACAGCTATCGACAACCACATGACTGAAGATATTATTAGGTTAGTGTTAACGTGTTTGTGGATCAGTTAGTTATTACCTGGATAGTGTGGACATTGGGTGTACGTGAATTTGTGACCCGTCATTATTTCGTGTTTTTACCTGAAAATCTGTCTTTGTTCTCCCTCGTAGTACCAAGACACGAAACAAAGGTAGGTTAGGTACTTGACAATAGAGGGAAGTTGGAAATCAGTTTCACTTTGTGCATAGTGTAGGGTGTAGGGAAGAGAGGTGCATGGAGGTTTTTATGAAGAACTGGCTCTTTTGTAATAACTGGGGTTTTATTCCCCTAATTATATGGATTAATCAGACATTACCATTGGCAGAGTACGGAGTGTCCCAATCACTTTGCAGATTCCGTCGATATCATAGTATATCTATCGAAATCAAAACTGTGCTTACCCTTTTCCTTCTAGGTGATTATATCCATTTGGTGTCCCTCAACCAGGTTACTTCCCAAACAAACTTTACTGAATATAGAATGAATTCAATTGCATAACAAGCAAATAAAACACGTGATTTCTCAAAACACTTAAACCACTATATTTACAGAAGAAAATGGAAACAAATGAAAATAACAATCACAAACATTTAACGATTAAATAAATTAACAAACAGTATTTACATTATATCAGGAAATGAAATGGTCCGCGGCATGTTCAAATCTTTAGCCGAATCGCGGCCGAATACTCTTAGTTCAATTACAACACATTAATTTATGCTTATTGTAACCGACAAAATAGTGAACAAATGTACTTAACTTTCAAATTGAAAAAGGTTCGCAAAACGAGAATTTACTATACCCTGTAGGTAGATGACGACCGATCAGATGTTAAGCCAAGAGTGTCGATATTATCTCAATCGAAACAACACGTTTCAAAAGGGGCAGTAAACTTTAAATCATCGACCAATTAATATCTTCTCTACTTTAAACCGCACCCCTATTTGAAATTACCTAACGTACCATGGCCTATCTTAACATTTTACGCCATTAAGACAGATGAAAAAACCCTTTTGTTCCTTACTTTGCTTTTGTATGGGGGAAAAAATCTGCCTTATTTGGTCTAGCTATCTATCTTAATTTCTATTACATATGTTTTCTGGAAGCCTCTATCAACTGCCTTGGACTTGAAAATTTAACTGGACCCCCCGGTGGGTAGAATTTAAACAAGTGTCCTTAACTTCGAGTAAGAAAGGCGAATTGGACATAAAATAATTTAGATGGTTATTTATCGCTTCCAAGTGGCTAACGTCGACTACCTAATAAAGACTGAAGTTAACAAAGCATGTTTCCTGGGCTCTAAAATAAATCAGTTTGCAACATAATTTACGTTATTGTACTAAATCACCGTATTTCTATATGCGACAGGGTCGGACTTGGCTCCCTTAATTTGACTTTTGTTACACTTTAAAGCTAAATAAAAAGAACAAGACAAAGACGAAGCTATGCGCAAGTCCGAGTCCATTGCAGCAGATGCGAATAACAGTTCACTTTCAATTTTTGAAGAAAGTGGTAGTGAAAGTGGAGCTGTATGTAAAAAAAATACTCGAAGATTAAAATCTAAGAAAGGTAAAATATTTGTTTTTTTTTCTACTGTACATCTTACTAGATAACGGACTTTTTAAAACTTTCACTTACATTTGATTTTATTTTAAAGTCCAGGACTATTGTTCCAAGAGGGTTGGAAAGCGAAATTTTCTTGGCTCACGAAGAGAATAAACTTAGAATGATCGTGTGTAAGCAGTTGCCAAATCGTCACTTATGCCAAAAGGCTTTCGCGTTTCGCAAACAAAAAAAACTTTTGTGGACAAAGGCTTCTATGCCTGGCAACGAGCGTTGGACGCTTGCAAGAATCACGAAAAGTCAGTGTTTCATATATGACCCGAAAGAAAATATTCCCAATTTACAAATCTTTGGAAATCACTGTCCAGCAAAAGAAGTATTGTGGTGATAACACAAAAAATATAAAATATGTAAACTCTGTACCCACAATAGTACCCGTAGATGGATATACAAAAAACTAAAAGAGCCTAATGTGCAAAGTCATAGAGATGTTAAAAACTGTCTCAAGCTAAAAGAAGATATGAGAAACCTTGTACGTTAACATATATAATATCTTCTTTTAGCTTGAGACAGTTTTTAATATCTCTATGACTTTGCACATTATTAGGCTCTTTATTAGCTCATATCATTTGTTACTCCCCAACTATACTAGTTTTGAGTTAATCTAGACAAACCAAAGATACTGAGAGTGCTGAGTTATATATAATATAGCTAATTATAATACGATACGATGTGACAGTAACAGTAGACATACTAGTGGAGTGTTAATCTTCATCAAGGAATATATTGAATTCAAGTGTAAAAAATATTTTTCAAAGGACAATAACTATTGGTCTCAATGTGTAGAAGTTAGATTGTGTAATTATTACTTGGTAATGGGAGGAGTGTATCATATTTCAGCGACTCCAGAACTTGTTTGGATAAACTTGAAGATATACTGGAAAATCACTACTTCAATAAAAATATTATTCTCTTGGGTGATTTCAATATTGATTTTATGATTAGTGATGATTTCTATAGAAAAAAGCTAAAGAATCTATTTGACGTATATGGTCTCGATCAAATTGTACAGAATTACATCGATTCTATTTTTTTTTTTAATTTTAAAATGTTAAGCATGACGCAACTTCGGAACTTCGCTTGACAATAAAATTAATAAATTAGAGGTTATGAATAGCAAATTCTTTAAAGAGACATTTGATGAATTCAGACATGTTATTCTTAATTCTGTGAACATGTTTCTATCTAAAGGAGAATTTATTCAAAACAAGTACAGTGATACCTACTCCGAAAATCAGTAATACCCTAGAAGCATGTAATTTTAGGTCGATCAACACGATAACAACTCTGGAGAAAGTTCTCGAATTGGCAGTTCATGAGCAACTTTTGGATATTTTGACTCGTATAATCTTTTTTTAGGATGACAGTCGAATTTTCATATATACCACTCGTGCGAAACGGCAATTCAACTCACATTGTCTCAGTGGAAAGAAATCGTAAATGATAATGAATTTATTGCGTCTAGATGTTCAGATTTCAAGCGAGCTTTTCAAATGATAGATAGAAACATTGATTGTCATGTTATCTTATGGAAGACAGAATCAGAAACGAAAAACGAATTTTTAGTGTACATCTAATTAAAATAGCCGTAATTATTGCGTTAAACTTCGTTTATAGGAACTGTGGAATTGAGAAATATGTCCTTAGGAAATAAACAATATAGTATGTTAAATAGGACTGAGCAATTAAAATTATTTAAAGCAAAATGAGAATTTTAAGAGAGAAGAAGTTCCAAAAATTAATAAAATTATGATAACTCTCGTTTCCCCGTTTTTAATATGTTGATATCTGCCAAAATTATAAAAAAGAGCATATCCAAAATAGCATAAATCAGACTTGATGAAAATGAGGTTTTAAGAAGGTGGAACACCCCGAAAACCAACTAAAAATTACACAACTTTTAATGTTGAAAACATTTATAGGAAGCCAATTCGAGATTTTACCGACACGAAATTATGCGCAACGACACGTGAGTCGCGGGCCACGGCAATAGGCAACAGTCCAGCCGGTGGAGATTGGAGAGGGGCAGAGCGGGAGTCCTTCCTGAGTGCCATGTTAATCGTATTATCGTAGTGGTTGTAGCGCGCATTAAATTGCTTTATGAAAGATGGGTTGGGTAGTCTACATGTTGTTTTGTATTATTGTGTGAATAAACTTCTGAAAATTTTGTATTCCTATGAGACGGCGTTAATATTTACATTAATTAATCCTTTTGTTTGGTTATGAAGTCCTGTTTTGGCAAATACTGCATTTTATTCTTAGTTATATTATAAATAAACTGTTTTTGAATATATAATCGGTTAGTCCTGGGAAACTATTCCGGTTTCCGATCAGAATTAAAACAATTTAAAATATATTATCTTTTTGTGTGGCTATGAAGTCCTTTTGTGGCAAATCCTCTATTTTATTTTTATTTATATTATTAATAAACTGTTTTTGAATATCAAAATTTTGTTTTCTATCAAAACCATAAAGTGCATAAGATGAGAAAATAAAAAGATAATTTATTGGTGTTATTTATACAATATAATGTATTTACACAGGTCACCACTGATGGTACACTGAGGGAAAAATTTAATAATGGCAAATGAAAATTTAATTATAACAAATAAAAAGTTGTGTAACCGTGTTCATTATACATATAATCGTGTTTGTTTTCAACATCCTCCGATGGTTGCAAGGATTGCGAGATCTATGAATTTTTTTATAGAGCTTGTAACCAAATTATAATTTAACAGGATGATAAAAAAGATCATTTCCGAGATATCGTATTTCGGATTTGCCCAACATGTCATTTTAAGGGGGTGAGACACCCCAAAAATCAACTAAAAATTCAACTTTTGTCATAGAGTTTGTAACCAAAATCATACCTAATAGGATAATAGAAAGAAGCATTTCCGAGATACCGTATCTCGGATTTGCCCAAAATGCCATTCTAAGGGGGAGAGACGTCCCAAAAACTATATGCAAAAAAAGCAACTTTTGTCATAGAGTTTGTAACCAAAATCATATTTAATAGGATGATAGAGAGGAGCATTTCCGAAATACCGTATTTCGGATTTGAACAAATTGCCATTCTAAGGGGGGGGGGGGGGGGTGAGACACCTCAAAAACTATACCTAAAAAAATTCGGCTTTTGTAATAGAGTTTGTAACCAAAATCATATTTAATAGAATAATAGAAAGGAGCATTTCCGAGATATCGTATTTCGCATTTGCCCAAAATACCATTCTAAGGGGGTGAGATATCCCAAAAACTATTACTAAAAAATGCAACTTTGTCATAGAGGTTTGTACCAGAATCTTATTTAAGAGGATGACAGAGAGGAGTATTTTCGAGGTGTCATATTTCGGATTTGCCGAAAATGCCATTCTAAGAGGGTGAGGCATCCCAAAAACCATTCCTAAAAAATGCAACTTTTGTCATAAAGTTTGTAACCAAAATCATATTTAATAGGATGATAGAAAGGAGCATTTCCGAGATATCGTATTTCGGATTTGCCCAAAATGCCATTCTAAAGGAGTGACACCCCAAAAACTATACGTAAAAGGCGCATCTTTTGTCATAGAGCTTGTAACCAAAATCATATTTAATAGGACGACAGAGAGGAGCATTTTCGAGATGTCATATTTCGGATTTGCCCAAAATGTCATTCTAAGATGGTGAGGCATCCCAAAAACTATTCCCAAAAAAATGCAACTTTTGTCATAAAGTTTTTAACCAAAATAATATTTAATAGGATGATAGAAAGGAGCATTTCCGAGATACCGTATTTCGGATTTGCCCAAAATGCCATTCTAAAGGAGTGACACCCCAAAAACTATACGTAAAAAGCGCAACTTTTGTCATAGAGTTTGTAACCAAAATCATCTTAATAGGATGATAGAGAGGAGCATTTCCGAGATCTCGTATTTCAGATTTGCCCAAATTGCCATTCTGAGAGTGTGAGACAACTATTCCTAAAAAATGCAACTTTTCTCAGAGTTTTTAACCAAAATCATATTTAATTGGATGATAAAGATGATGATTTCCCAGATTTCGCATTTGCCCAAAATCCTAAGAGTGAGACACTTGTTACAACCTGTTACAATTTTTTAGTCACATAAATTGTAGGAGAATTTTTGAGTTGAAGTGGCTCGACAGTGTCGAACGAAACGAAAATATCGCGCACGGCCTACTTCCGTACTATAAGACACTCGATCATTTTTACGGCCTAATTAGAATCTGCTTCTTCGCGCTACAACTTCATCGTATCACGATGTCCTTTTTTCTTTTAAACAATTATGTTTTCTTGTAGATATTACTTTTACTGCCAAATTTTAAGATAAACTGTTTATTTCAAGATATCCGTTCAAATAATAAAACTATTTCAATAATAGAAGAATTAATTGTTAACAATTCTAACTGTGAAAATTTCGAAGAAAAATTTTCATTTATATTTTCTTTTAATTACCCTTTCAGCAGGTAAAATAAAAATATTCTTTACATATTCCTTAGGAATTTCATTTTACTACAGAAGGCGTTTTTCAGTAAGCGGTTTTTATTTTCGTATTTGATTTGGGAAAAATTTAGTGATCACTTCAAGAGGCAATTTATTCTGTTATGAAAAAATTTTGGGCAGACATATTCTGAACTGTTCCCAGCCGTCGTAAGAAGTTATAGTTCAGACATTTACTTTTCTTCGCTATTCCGTTACAACCAATTTTCCTCATTCTAATGCTGACTACAGAACCACATATTTTTAAAAACTGCGAAAAATCTATTCTGAAAATTCTCCTGTCAAAACAATAGTCTCCCGGGACAGGAGGGTACACCGCGAAGGAAATTTGGTGTACATTCAGAAGGAAATCCAAGGAAGTTTCTCGAGAAAATCTTAAGGTCTGAGGATATTTTTATCAAGAAGGAAAGCTGGTGTATCCTTTGTGTGGAGGTTGACCAAGGTTAATTCAAAACATTTTGACCGTACTTCTTGTAAATATTACGACAAATTCCAGTGATAATATTGCCACAATAAGAAAATTTCTTTTTATATTTAGACCCTATAGTTTACTCCATTGTAAAAATGCAAGAAATTTAATAAAACTATGTAAAACAATGTAATGAACATTTTTATTTCAACTGCTAAACGAGTAATTAAAAGAAAATAGAATTGAAAATTTTACTTTGAAAATGTTCAGAGTATTGTTGAAATAAATAGTTTATCTCAAAATGCGGCAGTAAAACTAATATCTAAAAGAAAACATAATTGTTTAAAACGAAAAAGTACATCGTGATACGATCCAGTTGAAGTACGAAGAAGCAAGTCTTAATTATGCCGTATAATTAGGTGTTTTCACTTTGTGAAAATTTGTTCTTTTGATATTATTAAAATTAAGTTCTTGTTATACTAAAGCACTTATTGATATTTAAACAGCATTCTATCGTCCATCAAATTAAAATTTCAACAACTAAATAACATAAAGTTTTAGTAATTGAACGAGTACGCAAAACACGTGGTGACGTCATCGGTTATATTAGTTTCTTAAGTCGCGTTTAAAAATTGTTAAACACAACACTTTATTTATATAATTAAATACGTAACGCCTACCTAATACGGGATTTGTGAAAGCTACTTTCAGAAATTTATCTGTAGAATAACGTGTTTATAACACAAAATGACACTGACAATATAACTGACGACGTCATGAGTGCGTAGTGAATTAATGTAGTGTTTTTGGCGAAAAATTTCAATACAAAATTAAAATGGCTTATTTTAAAGTATTATTGGACTGTTTCTCAAAATTCAAGTGTTTTTAACTATAATAAAGCATTAGGGTCCGTGGGGGTAAGTGTAATTTGGGGTAAAGGGATACAATGTTAATAACTTTTTGTCGGTTGGTAGTCCTGGCGCGCTATATTCAGTCTTAAGTAGGTTGGATAGTAGGGTAACAATAGCGCGACAGTGCTTGACAGCAACCGCGTTTCCATCTCGTCGGCGCTAACGGCAAAAAGTAAGTAAAAATAAAAGTTATTTTCTTTTCTCGCACTTGTTGACTTAATATTTAGTATGTTTACATAAAATAGATGTAGGATTATCTACTTTGTGTGGATATTAAGCTCAGGCTTTTTACTTTCAAATTAAGGTTATGCGCTTACAATTCTACTATCCGAGTTGAAACATATTGACGTGTCTACACATACCCCAAATAACAAATGTATTGGGGAAAATGGATACAAAATACCGGGGAATGTGTAGACATGTGGGGTATGCGTAGACAGTTACATATGACGCCTTATTATCCATAGCGTCTAAGTGTAGACATTACAGTAAGTAAATAAATATCACCTACAGCTACTATTATTTGCTTTCAGATAACATTAACAATATTCACTATGCCTCGAAAATACCAGCGGAAGAGGCCCCCACCATCCTATACAGCCGAACAGGTAAAAGCTGCATGTGATGCTGTAGTAAACAGGCGGATGACCTACAGAGAGGCATCTGAACGTTTCCATATTAACAAATCTGTGATATACCAAAGACTCAAAGGAAGGAAAACGGATATGAATGTTATTGGAGGCGGCAGGAAGCCTGCATTACCTAAAGAAATTGAAGATGATCTGGAACAGTGCATCTTAGCCAGGGTACAATGGGGATTTCCTGTAGATCGGATGGAGTTGTTAGACCTTGTGGAATCCTATGTGACTACGAACAATATTAAGACCCCCTTCAAGAATGGTAGACCTGGGGAAGATTGGTATCTTAATTTTATGGGTCGGAAAAAAAATTTAAGCCTGAAAAAACCCGAAATGTTACAACAAAAGCGAGCCGATGCTGCAGATCCATTCATTGTAGATGAATTTTATAAAAATCTCCAAAAGCTGTTAAAGAAAAATAAACTAGAAAATAACCCCCAATTGGTTTTTAATTGCGATGAGAGTGGATTTAGTACTGACCCGAGTAGATCAAAGGCTATTGGTCCCAGAGGTAGAAAAGCGTTTTAGCGAAGAGTGGCTGGGACAGGCAGGGAGAACATTTCCGTTAATTGCTGTATTTCAGCCGATGGAGTTGTCCTACCGCCACATATAATTTTTCGGGCAAAGGGAGCCGTTCAAATCCGCTGGGTAAATAGGGCAGAAGAATATCCCGGAACTACATATTCCACATCGGATAAAGGTTACATGGAGGAAGATGTCTTTTATAACTGGTTTCTGAATACTTTTGTCCCTCGCGTTGAAAGCGTAAGGGCACAAATCGGGACGAATAAAAAGGCACTGCTCATTTTTGACGGGCATAAGAGTCATGTCAGTTTACGCCTCGTAACCGCCGCTATAAAGTCTAAAATTGATCTAGTGAAGCTCCCAAGTCATCTTACACACCTGTTACAACCTCTCGATAGGGCAGTTTTTGGTCCTTTAAAGACTGGTTGGGAAAAAATTTTGGTGGCGTACAGACGAAAAACTTTGATAACAGCTCAAAACAAAATCCAAAAGAAGGTTTTTGTTGCGCTCTTAAATGACGCCTGGAAAACTTATATTACTAAACAAAACGTAATTTCAGGATTCCGCGCTACGGGATGTTTTCCTTTAGATCCTGCCAAATTTCCTCAAGCTGAGTTCGATCAAGTAAAACTTGCTCGTTTCAAGGTGCTTCAGAGGCAAAAAGAAATTCAAATAAGAAACAACAATAGGAATACAGAAGTAGCTCCACAAGTCTTTCAACCTCAACCAAATGATAACGGAGATCACGTAGACGTTTCAGTTGAAGACAACAGCAATAAAGTAGACAATGATAATACTGACAACACACTGATTCGGATTGAATTGACTAAAACACTGGAAAATGACAACCGTGGAAATGACAACGCTGGTCAGCAAAACAGCCGTGACAATTTAACTGAAGATGAAATGGCATCTCTGGCAACCTCCTCAGGAAAGCGGTCCGTTCTAGATGTATTTTTAAATAAAATCAGATCTGAATTCGTCCCTCCGGAACAAAAAAATAAAGAAAAACAGATTAGAGTAAAAAAAGATTCGTACGGAGAGGTACTGACAAGCAAAGAAGTGTTGAAACGTCTGCAGAAGGAGGAAGCTGACAGAATTGCAAAGAAAATGAAGAAAAATGTGAAAAACCTTAAAGTAACTCCTCAGAAGAATATAGCAGACAAAAAGAAGGGAAAGGATAAAAAAAACAAATTAAAAAAAATTGTCGTCCAGCAATCTTCATCAAGTGAATCCGAAAATGACGTTGAGATTATCTACGAGGAGGAAAGTGATGAAGACAATGAAGAAGCTGAAGTGGTTGCCGAAGATACCTGTCAAGAAGATGATACCACTTCTAATGAACAAACTTCTGTTACCACTTCTTTAACTGTCGGAAATTACCTTGCAGTTGATTACATCAAGAAATGGTATATCGGGAAAATTCTTGAAATAAATGAAGACTTATTGACCATTACATTTCTTGAACGCATTACGAACGATAAATTTCGATTTCCAAAACGGCCCGATATCGACGAGGTTAATAAAGCTTCAATTATCGTTCACGTAGCAGTTACAGAAGTTAACTCAAAGATTTCTGTATTTCCCGAACCAAAAGGCATAAATAAGATGTGGATTGCAGCAAAAGAATCCAAAAAACTTTTTTAATTTGTTTTAAGACCAAAATGTTTATTTTTTATACACTTCTGTGAACAAAAATGTTTATTTTTATTACCTCTCATATATTCAACTTTAAGAAAATAAAAGTTTATTGCATCAAAAGTTTTTCTTACTGCTTATTGTTGAAAAAATAAATATGTTTCGCATACCGATGTGTAGAGTAAAATTTATACTTTCGTATACACTTACCAGCTTTAGATAATTATTGATCATTACGGAAAATATGGGCCTGTATCCAATTGCCCCAATTTGAGGGGTTAGTGTAGACAGTGACAGGGTTTTTAAAAAAAAATAGCATCACTATAACGGCAGTACGTATTGATGTTGCATTTATCACATCGAAAGACCAATAATCACTCGTAATGCTGATTTACTATCTATCCCATAACGATTACCACGGCCAAGAAAATAGGTGTTGAAAAAGAAACGTCATTTTCCGTACACACTTACCCCACCGGACCCTATCTTCACAGTGAAAGTGAATATAAAATTTGTGAAAACATCTAATTGATCGAGTGTCTTGTCGATAATTCTCCTATAATTTATGTGACTAAAAAATTGTAACATGTTCAACAAAGTGTTTAAGTATCAGGAAATATTCAATGTATACTTCAAGTCAAAATGTATCTTAGTTTGTTTATAAAAGGTCATAACGCAAAAAATATCATAATTCAATGAGCTCCCAATTCTTATAGATAAATAGTATATTAAAGTATAAGTGGATATTAAGGTCTTTAAAACTCGCGCGATTTTTCGAAATAAAGTGTTTTAACGACCAGTTATCCACGAATACTTTACGCTATTTTTTTTTATTACTACACTTTGAAATCATAAATACTGGTATTATTACCACAAAAAATGGAAATAAGAATTAAGAATGTAAAATGGTTGATTCGTGATGTGACATCAGGATACCTGTCAGTTTCAAATGAGAAATAAAAAAATTAATTTGCAATCTGTCACATAGGATTAATTATTGCCACTTCAGTTGTTACTGATTGTATATTGCTTTAAAAAGAGTTCTAACATTGATTACTTAAATAGAAAAGCAGATTCGCGGTTAATCCCGCAATAATTCCTGTCAGATCAATAATTAAAAAATTGACATTTTGACTTCACGTTTGTCGGGTTATTGATGTTGCCATGGTAACTATAAAACAGACGCGTTTTTAAAAGTTGGATTTAAACACGCTGAGGCGTACTTTAAATAAGCAAAATAGGGTACCAATAAAAAAAAACACTTTTTTTAAAATTGTTCGTATTTTGGTGTACTTTTAATATATACTAATAATTCCTATTTTTGGGCACAATATTGATGAATAAAATGCATTTGGCTTGATAGTTTAGCTCTACAAGGAGTATATTCCTCTAAAGTCTGGAAACCTTGGCGTAGTTAACTTGACTAGATTTGAAGTAGTAATACGTAATAGCTGGACCAAATCCTGGTAGCAAGGTAGGGTAGTCGCTGGTATGCGTCTGCATTCGGCAGCGCCCGAATTCGGTGGTGGTGGTCTTAGTAGATTAGGTCGATTGCTGGGTAACGTGAGAGTCTTGACTTGGAACGACGAGCATTCGGCAGCGCCGTTGAATATATGCGTCACTGTCCTGGGTGGTGGGGTAAGCCTAATAGATGGTAGTTTAATGTAAGATAATTTTGGAACAGGTCTTGTTCTTTGGCAGCACCCTGATGTGGCTGCGATAGGTCCCATGTATTCTTGTAAGTTTACATTTGTTAATACAAGAAAGTTCATTAATATATTATACTTTGTATATATTATACAGATTTTGTGACTTCCAGAGGTTGCAGAAGAAGTCACGGAAATATAGTTAGAGCTTTTTGCCCATTGAAACTTTTGTTTGTAGGGGTTCAAAAATTACATACTAAATTTTTTAAACAATTTGCCGAAAGCCACATTCCATAAGAAAAGTGCGGAGTCCCTTGTCAGTGCCCAAATAATATTTACTTTGGTCACTATTTACATTAATGTTTTAGAATAAATTTCTTTAAAAAATTTAAATTATAGAAAATATAGCTGTTTCAATTTGTTCCAATTTCAATTCAAAAAATGTTTACTTCGTTAATCAAAACAAAGACCGGGCAAATGTAAATTGACCTATGTTTTCATCACTTGGCGTGTCAGTATTATAACTTATACTTTATGATCTATGCTTTCTGTTCATTTTTCTTTATATTTACGTGTTTTCTATACCATTTCTGGGTATCTTTTCTGCGTTTCTAATATTTTTTTCTTTTCCATTATTTTTTCGATTATTTATTTTGTAGAATTAGAGTGCTCAAAATTTGACACTTTTAATCCTTTAGCGAGAATAGCTGATTCTTTGTCTTTCTATTTTTGTTTGTTCTGTTAAAAACTACAAGAATTACCACTAATTTCAAAGGCTAATTCTGTTTTCGTTTGTTTCTTCATTTAAATTTTCATATATTTTTTTCCATCTTTATCGTAATAACGTTTTGAGATAACGCGTTTTAATTTTGTGTAGGTAAATATGGGAAGACCGAGAAAATATAACTTTTCTGTGCATCAGATTGGCTTCTTCATGAAAGAGAAACATGCTTACGTACTTTAGAAGAGTTATTAAAATCCAATCCTAAATTGAAAACTTCGCTATTATCAGAATTATGTGAGCATTTTAACGTTACAAATCATTTGAGTAATAGATTTTTATTTTATTCAAGAATAAGAACGGGAGTTAATAAAATAAAAAGATTGTGTTCATGATCAAATGAATTTAAATGAAAACGTACCTAGTAATACGGAGGTTGATCTGCTTAGAAATGACACAGAAATCGCTGGTGATGATTTACTAGTACCAAAAGACATTGAAATGTCTACCGACGATTTGTACAAAGTTGAAGCAGAAGCAGAAAGTGAGGATTATGAAAGTAAAAATAATTCTGAAGAAAAGAAGAACAGCCAATTGTTGGACGGAAACAGCATCCATATACTTCCTGCTAATTCTACAGATATGGATCATAATTCCCATATCACAAGATATTCATTCGTGCTAGAGAAGATAAATTTACATTTCTAATAACTATTAATGCTTCTCGCTATAAAGAGAATATCGATTTGATTGCAAATTCGGAGATGAGACATAGTTTTTTGGGAAAGGAACTCGTACTCCATTATATTTCATGCGTCTTAATATTTAAGGGTTATAGAATTAACAAAAAGGCAGAACTGCAGTTTGTTGGTACTAGAATACGCTATGTGTAAACAGACGCACTGTCGGTACTACAAATTTGTTATAGAAGTCGCCGAGAACGAGCTTATTATAAAAATATTTTATAAAGAACCGCAAAATACTAATCGTTCAGAGGAGTACTCCTATTGGTTGAAGGGAGCCGAAAGAGAACGGATTAAGAAAAAACTCAAGGTAACATTATCAAATGTGCTAAGGTGCAGAGACGTTGACCAAGTCGATCCTGTACTAATACATGAAGGGAATTGGCAAAGTTTGCGATCGCTACCTGTGTACTAAAAGTCAAGATCAGAGGCACTGCTAGAGCTGGTGAACAAAATGAGGATGATAAGCATATTAAATTTCCAAATGGAAGAACCCTTGTTAATTTGTATTCTAAGGAGCAGGTCAAGATATTAATTAAGGGGGGTGAGAGAATGGATGTATATCTTGATTCAACAAGGTCCGATATTAGACCATCTTTGTATGATATGGGCCATCGAGTATTCTATTACTCATTAGTTGCTAATATAGGAGATATAATAGTTGCTATTTTGGAACTAAAAAGCTCCAAACATGACTCTGCCACCATTAGTGGCTATCTACTCCATTTTAAACACTTCGTACATACGATGTGCAACAAAACGTGGCCAATATTCAAGGTTGTCATTACAGACTGGAGTTTTGCTCTTATAACTTCGGTGTGTCAAGGTTTTAACGACATGACATTGTATACATACCTGAAAGGCTTATAGGTTTTAACTAACTGTTTAGATGATTCTAGGATATTTTCAATGATAATAATAGATTCTTGCTGTGCACACTTTATCAAAATGATATGTAATAGGGTATCATCAATTAAGCAGAAATCCGATGTAAAAAGTGTTATTGTCGAGTCGGTGGCTGTGTTGATGCAGTGCACCGCGTTGAAGGAATTATTATTTAATTTTGAAAATATTATCTTTATTCTCCTAAATTAAAATTTAGATACCGACGTAGAAAGAGCAGTAAATTATATTTCTTCAGTATATTGTGAATCAGTTTAAAAAACTGCGCGAGAGTGAATTTCCTTTCGAAGAAGATGATAACGAGACAGTACGTGGTGTATACCTTACATCGTAATTTTTTGTTAATTTTTTTAAAAATTTATGACAAAATTTCGACTCAGGTCCAGCTAAAACCAATTGATACACTAGACGCAGAAAAAATCCATTCATCAGAGGAATTTGCTCTATACACATTGAACCGTTTAATGCCATTTGCACCATTGTGGTGCGATATACTTAATACTAGACGATACAGTAATTTGAATGTCAAATGTTGGTTCAAAACTGTAAAAAAAGAGATTCTAGGTAGACAGATAAATCTAAAAGTTGGCAGGTTTGTTGAGCAGATTCATAATAGAATAAAACCTGTAAAGGTGCTACGATTGATAAAGAAATCGATAATCCTTTAGAAGAGGAACAGTGGAGAAGACGTATGGACAAAAGAAAGGTTATATGCACAAGAATGCTTTGAAAACACTAGATACTAAACTTCTCACAAATATTTCAGACACTAGCAATATCGCTGTAGTTGATGAAACAAAAGATTGCTCTAAACTGGAAAATGACGAAGCAAATACAGGAATTTGCATCGATATTTTAGATGCTAAGAATGACGATGAAGTAGACCGAATGAGGGATGACTCTATCGATGAAATATTTAAAGAAATGAAGAGTTACTTAGTCCTCAACACAATGTGATGAATATTTTCACCGATGATAAACCAGATGAAAGGGCGCTTCAAAACGGATTACACTCTAACAATGAATTTTATATGTCATCAGGAATGAAAGCTACTTTTACCTTTGGAATATTTAAATAGCGGAACAATCTGTAACATTAACTAGTTTGGACTACAGAATGTTGGGGTCAGAGTACAATAGCATTGAGTCCATTCCTCGGGGACAACAGAGATGGCTATCTGGTTTCTGCATTGATGGAGTAGCTTTCTCTATTTTAAAATACCATTCCACTATATATTATATTGATACCGTATCGGTCCAAATATTATTCAGTAAAGAATCTAAAAATTTTAACAAATTTATGCCTTATGCTAAGCCGCTAGAAAATATAAGGTACATATTAATGCCTTATAATATTAATGGAGTTCATTGGATATTAATAATTCTAGATATTGGAAATTGTGGGATTTATATTTTAAATCCTGGCAACAGCGATTTGCCTGAAGATAATATTTTTAAGAATATTAAACGTTATTTTACTACCAGAGATCGTTTGAATCCAACTCGGAAGTTTCATATTCGAAAGCGGAGAATTTCTAAAATTGTTTTATATCCTAAACGAACAGTTCCTCGTAGCGTCACCAATTCAGGTGCAGGTACTAGTCTTAACGTGGTCTCCAAAGCGCGAGTATTGGTAGACCCTGTACACAGACAAATTGTGAAAAGTTGCGAAAAAAGTAGTGAAATAAAACACAAAAATAGTGCGTAACCCCTCATAAGAAGGGCAAGTATCGGTGAACAAAAGGATACAACTCAAAAAACGCGGTAAGTGCTAAAAACATTAAACAAAATTTACAAGTGACATTGACAGAAAAACTTTATAAAAGAAACCAAATTATAGTCTCGAACCCACGCAAAAATTTTTCGAAAACATAACCTCCAAATTCGAAAAAGTCAGTGCGTTCGACGACAAAAGAAAAGATCCCCCGACCGGTTGGTTGAAACCGGTCGAGGAAATGTCCACAATGGAAATTGAATTGATAAACAGGATTAGAGAAGGCAAAGAGGCGGCACTAAAGGCCGCCGAAAGCTCAATCGAACAATTAGAAATTAATGGAAATGAGAGCGACCAATCCTGTGCCAGCACAGGCGGCACAGTTGGAAAACGACGACACACGAGAATGATTACCGAAGATAGCGTTCCAACAAACAAAGAAAACGAGAATAGCATCAAGGAAATCTTCAGATTCAAAGCAGCCCGCATACAGGAAGATGGGAACAGCAAGTTCACCCATCCTGGATCGGGCAAAAGAAAGAAAACGTCACCACCTGAGCCGATAGAAGTAACCAATCCTCACGAAGGGAACGCAAGAATAGAAAAAGATATGACGGTAATACCCCCGCAGCCAGAACCCGAGCCTGAACCAGTGCCAAGTACTTCGCAGCCACCGGCGGCCTCCAGAAAACCGCCCCCGATTATAATTCATGGAAAGTTGAACGATCACAAAACACTCAACGCTTTCCTGAAAAGAACATTAAGAGGCGGTTACCTCTGGAGGCACAGCCCCAAAAATACAACACTACAACTGGACAACAAACAAGACTGGAGGAGGATTAACGATTATCTAAATGAAGGAGAGATACAGTATCACACGTATACCCCTAAGGATGAGAAGGCACACGCCTTCATAATTAGGGGTATACACCACGATATAAAAACAGAGGAGATCCAGGACGAGTTGGAAAAAATCTACAAAATTCCAGTGAAGCAAATATATACGTTGAGGGGAACCAGAAACCCCTCACACATGGTCACTACAAGCAGTGATACCACACTAGCAGCCCTGCAGAGTCGTGTCAGGAGTATAGATCACACTGCCGTGTACTGGGAACGCCAGTACAACACAAAAGGCATAATTCAATGCCACAAGTGTCAGCAATGGGGCCATGCCACTAGAAATTGTCATTCGACCCCTAGATGCTTAAAATGTGCTGGCGGACACCAGACAAGACAGTGTACCAAACCTCCTGACACACCAGCAATCTGCGCAAACTGCAGGGAGGCGCACCCAGCAAATAGTATGAAATGTAGGGTGTATCTAGAAAAAATAAATTACCAAACACAAAGAGCAATCAGAGTACCCCCCCCCCCGCCTACAACCAAATACGTGGCAACACCTCCTCCAGTCACCAACGCGTGGGCAGCGAGGCAAGCAAAATCAGCCTGGCCCCAGCTGCCACCACCAACAACCCACGAACAAAACAGGAAACCACAAGAGATGCCCCCCACCCCGGACCGGACAAACCACCAGCGGCGCCGGTGGGATGGACAACCTGCATGACCTGAAAGTACAAACAGACCGACTGGCGACACTAGTGGATTTCGACATAATGGTGAGACGG
This sequence comes from Stenurella melanura, assembly GCA_963583905.1. Taxonomy (NCBI): domain Eukaryota; kingdom Metazoa; phylum Arthropoda; class Insecta; order Coleoptera; family Cerambycidae; genus Stenurella; species Stenurella melanura. The sequence goes on from OY757314.1 coordinate 75,677,802, forward strand.
CTGAGCGAGCTTAATGATAAGCTCGAGAGGTGTACCACCACCTGGGAAAAATACCAGGTGATGATCACTTTTTCTAACAGTCTACCCACCAATGGCTTTTAAATTAAAAATCTCTTCCTGGAACGCAAATGGTGTGAGTAATAAAATACCCTTTTTAATAAATTATATAACGAGGCATAAAAATGACATTATGCTTCTGAACGAAACGAAACTAAACAGACGAGACAAGCTCCGCGTCCGAGGGTATACCACAATTAGAAAAGATAGGGCTGACAATAACAGGGGAGGCGGCGTGGCCGTACTCATTAAGTCTGACATTGCCCACACACATCGTGCTCTGCGAAACACTTCGGTGGAGCACGTGTGTGTGACGCTGGACGGCGGCCTGAGTATCGTGGCCGCGTACAATAGGCCTGCGAACGGCTTCACAGCGGGTTGTCTTGAGAATCTACTGAACGCAAGCCCGCGCTGCCTGCTCATAGGCGACTTTAACGCGCGACATAACGCATGGAACTGCCATCAAAACAATGCCAATGGCAACACTCTGTACGATTACGCCAGTAATCGTAATGTCATCATACAGTATCCGGACGATCCCACGCATTTTCCGGATAACGGTACAACACCCACCACTCTGGACATAGTGGTCAACAAGGGTGTGAGGAACTCCACGCAGCCAGTGGCTCTGGAGGAACTCACATCCGACCACAATCCAATTCTCATAGAATTGAACAATATGTCCAGGGAAGACATAACACAACGAATCACCTCATATAGAGACGCCTATAAGAGACACATAAACACCAACCTAACATTAAGAAACGAAATCACTACAGCCGCGGAACTGGAAAATGTAGTGGATGAGTTTACACGGATACTGCAGGATGCCAAGCGGAGTGTTGCTAATGTCACTACCATAAATCCCTACAAAGACCGACTCGACGACGCGGTCAGACAGGAAATCAGGGAAAAAAATCGACTCAGGCGACTTTGGCAGCGAAATCGTGACGTCGACGCTAGAGCCGAGATGATCAGACTGTAAAGGCGGATCAGGACCGCCATCAACACTGCAAAAAACCAGAAATGGCGGGATAGGCTGGAGGCGTTGAATCCTCAGGAAAACTCGCTGTGGAAGCTGACACGAGCAATGAGAAATACGCGGGAGCCCATGCCCGCCTTGACAAACGCGAACGGACGGACGGCTTTGACAGACTCACAAAAAGCGAACGACTTAGCTGACTTCTTCCAGACAATACATAACACAAACCCACCGAACAATTTAGACCAGGACCGCATAGAAAACGACTCCAACGAACTAATCGGTCATGACATCCAATTAACCAGACAACAATTTTAAAAGTCATGACCAAACCCTCGGAAGTGGCCGGCATTGTCCGGACATTACCAAACGACAAAGCGCCGGGGAAAGACGCTATCGAATATAAACTACTCAAATATCTCCCGAGGAAGAGCATTGTACAATTGACGTACATTGTGAACGCGATCCTGCGGCTTCAACACTGGCCCAGCCAGTGGAAATGCGCCGTGGTGGTGCCGATCCCAAAGCCGAACAAAAACTCGATGCACGTCGGCAGTTATCGACCAATTTCGTTACTGTTGGCGATCTCTAAATTGGTGGAGAAGGTCATCCTGGTCAGATTAAACACTGCCCAGGATGAACTCCACATCGATGATGAGTGTCAGTTTGGCTTCAGGAAAGGCAGGAGCACTACGTATCAGGTCGTCAGGATCGAAAATGACGTCAAGGTGCAATGCAACCTCAGGAAGAGCACCGCCATGGTGCTCTTAGATATTGAGAAAGCGTTCGATACCGTCTGGATACCGGGGCTTATACACAAACTGAACCTACTAAACTTTCCCATATATATTACCAAACTGATTCACTCTTTCCTGACAGACAGGTCGCTCCAGGTCAGAGTGAACAACAAACTATCAACACGGCGGGACATTCGCGCGGGCGTTCCCCAGGGGTCCTGTCTGTCACCAAAACTGCACAACCTATATATAGCGGACTTCCCGGAGTTCCCGAATACCAAACTTGCCAAGTACGCCGACGACACAGCCATGTACGTGCATTCGCATAATGCTCAAGCAGCGAACATGCTGCTAAAGGCGCACATGGCTCGTGCCGAGGAGTATTACGGCAAGTGGAAGATTCGGGTAAACGCCGAGAAATCCGAAACGATACTTTTCACACGCAGGTTTACCGAAAACTGCATTTTAACACCAATCTCGATCAGGGGCAGAGAAATTCCAATCAAAAATTGTGTGAAGTATCTGGGGGTACATTTAGACAAAAGACTTACCTTCAATACCCACATCAACGAGACTGTAAGAAAAGTCTACTCCACATCCAGGAGTCTATATCCACTCCTGGCGAGGGGTAGCGGACTCAACAGGACGAATAAAAAACTGTTGTACACGATGGTGATAAGACCGGCCATCACATACGCGCCGCCGGTATGGTGTAGCATACCGGCCACGACAATGCGAAAACTCCAAGTTTTGAAGCACAAATTTATGCGCCTCATTTCAGACTCGGGTAGGTACACCTCACTCAGAGACTTATATGACCGATGCAATGATATCACACCACTAGCGGACTTCGTCCGGGAAACATCACAAAAATTCTATGCCTTTCAACTGGGCGAAAGTCCGCTTACGCGCAACATTACTCAAATCAGAATGCATAATGCCCCTTTCCAAATTAAACACCCATTACCATACCAGGCGTTGCCTATCTTTCGGCAACCTCTCTAGCCAAACTGCTTTCTACCAAAACTTCTCATTATCACACACTTTTCACCACCGTATATTTTAATCTATACCTATCCCTTTCCTATTCCTAACTGTTTGTACTCTGTTTGTATTTTTGTAATTTTTGTCATTTTGTCATTTTTTGTTAATAAATCCCCTCTCGACCGAGAAACTTACAAAATCAAAACCTATTAAAATTCTAAACTTCCTTTCCCAAATCAAAACTTCCCAATGGCGAGTAGACTGTTGGGCGAAAAATTGCCTCGAACGGGTTTTTTCATTAAGCTTTTTCCCGTTTCACTGATTCAAAATTTGAAAAAAGTGTACAACGCGAAAAAACGCTGAAAAGTGATAAGTTCAAATATTTTAAACCCACCAAGTGGGCAGTGCAACCAAAGCGCTGGATTTAAGCCGCCACAGGCGGCAGGAGTTCCAACCTCTTAGTCATAAGTTTCATTGAGCTAAACCGGTCGCGATCCGCCCAACCGCACTAACACCATGGCGCTGCGCGACGTGGTTGTACGGTTGGCCACGGGTCTCGATCCGGGGAGGCAATGCTTGTAAATTTTAATTGTTAATAAATTTGTTATGATGATGGTGCAGGTACTCGATCGGCGAAGTTAAGCAACGTCGGTCGGATCTAGCGCATGGATGGGTGAGTTCTCGTTCAGGTACGTCAGTCTATGTCATGAGCTGTAATAGCCTTGACTGGACTGAGACGGCTTGGCGAGAGAAATAGAAACGAAGGGCTGATAACATCACCAAGGAGCTCCTTCTCAAGCAGACTGAAAGTCTAGTAAGGGCATGTCTGTATAAGGAGCCCTAAGGTACAAAGAAGGAGTACTACAATAGACCTCTACTGGCCGCAAAATTGCGGAGTCTTTGTACTGTACTATATACTAATTTTAACAAAAATTAAGGATATGGCAGAATTCATGTCCTTATCAATGGATGATGAATTTGATCCCGAACAGTTCAGAATCACACTTCAGCATTTTTTACTGTTAGCCTCAGAAAATATGTTTAATAAATGCTTGCAGTGTGGCAGACATGCACAGGATTAGTATGTAGAGTGTTCAATATGCAATAGATGGTTACATTTTAAGACATGTTCCAAAATTGATTTAGCAGATACAATTTAGAGATGTTGAAGACACAAACTATGTGTATGTAACTGTTTCAATTGTAACATTTTCAATAAAGATCCATTCGCAAACAGAGAACATAAGAGTCACATAATGTTAAACAACCTTGAAATAGAATTTGTAGTTCTTCATTATAAAAATTATCTAGAAGACATATCGGACCAGAAACTCAAATGAAGAGAGTCGCAGATTTAGAGAAACAGCTAATGCAGAAATACATTTAAAATGGGACTATTCGGTTGCATTTATAGACTCGAAGACTTCAATTAAAATTTGCAATTATATCAATGAGCATCTTAAAATTGTGAATAAGATATTTATATGTTATGTCTTGTTGGGTGTAATTAATACGAAAATTATTAGAACGTATTACGGTTTGAGAGAGTTTGATGTTTTTACAAATATTCACAGTATCCAAGAATTTACTTTTAAGTAACCATCCCCATATACATTTTAGAGAAACTCAATTGAATTTCAATTTTTGTACTTGTCAAAGTTTTTTTTTATTGAGAAATGATGCATGTTTACAATCTACTTCTATATACAGAGTATTAAGTAAATTCGATTCAATGTGAATGGGACACTACCATCGTAGTTTTTCCTCGTTAATTATTCTCATGGTGGTAGTAGGTCTCGGGACCATGTATTTTGTAGTTTCCAATTGCCTGGCACGTTGTTGTAAAGTTGTTCGATTCATGTGTTTTCACTATCAGTGCAATTTGGCCAATTGTTAATTACCAAATGCGTATTTTTGGCTAATATTGTTGTAAATTAGCCTGAATAGCTTTTTTTAAAAATTTATGTATCAAGATTACCTCTCATTTTGTTGCCCGTACTCAATTGTTTCTGGCTTACTTAACTTGGTATTTAACGTACGCATTTAGGGGAAGTTGATGCTCTGCTAAATTCTCTTTATAAAATTATAATCTTATTTTTCTTGACTAATGTCAAATATTGTTCACACAAAGAAACAGAGTTGTCTCTAACAACTCTGTTTCTTTGTGTGTATATTTACTGGTAATTATCTTTTTACAAGATACTAAAAGTTAAATATCTCGAGTTCAGATGATCGAAAATTCACTTTTTTTTAATTACAGTTTTCGCAATTCTTTTTCTTTTCTGATAAAAACGTTTCAAAAATGTTTTCAAAATGGCCGAGAAAAGCAATTTGTTGTCATTAGGTTTATAAATAAACGTCAACAAAGTGGACAACATTTTTTTTAATATCATCGATAAGCTGGCATCCAGATCAACCTTTTGACAAAAGATCCATTTTGGATTAAATGGCACAAAATGGCGGGCAATTTAAATTTCAAATAACAAATTCATTTTTGTCCACAGGGTTCAATATTTGGGCACCAAAATTTCAAGATGTTTTGTTTTCAACGAAAAATATATTTTCTGAAAGTTTGACGCCCTTAGGTGTTAAAATGAAAAGAAAAATATAATAGTTTGGACAGACGACAGAATAAGAAATGAAGAATATAGAAGTCAAACAAGAATGTCCGCTATCCCCTCGACTATTCACCACAGTCCTGGATCAAGTGATAGAAAGCACAAGGATAATCAAAATTTCAATGAAATCGCTGAAAGGACAAGTCCTCCCATCATGCTTGCATACGCCGATGATATACTCATCAGCACTGAAGAAGAACAAGACATTGTTAAATTCCTAAGAACCATGACACCACATCTGGACTCCTCTGGAATGAAAATAAACTTTAGGAACAGCCTAATAATGATGCGAGACTCACTGACAAAAACCAGCTCACCCAGTGGGGAAGAATACAAAATAATGGACTATACACTGAGAACCACGAATTGAATGAAATACCTAGGAACATATCTAACGGATCAAAAACGACCTACAGAGTGACAAGAGCTATACTACCTTTCATTGAGGAAAATAAACCCCCATGGAGTCTAACTAAAAAGATATACACGACCATCATAATGCCTACGATGACATACGAAGTCAAAACGCAGCAACGATAAAGGCGAATAGAAGAAGTCTAAGAAGAGCCGAAAGGGAACATTGTATAACTGCTAGCAAAAACATTAAAACCACAAAACCGACAGAAACCATCAGCATTACTAGAGGGGAAAACGATAAATAAAAGAATAGAATCATACGCAATGAGATACTGGGGACACGTCCAAAGACGCGACACAACACACCTACTAAAGAAAGCGCTAAGACTGAACAGCAACAAACTGAAAATAAGGAGGCCATGCTACACATGGATAACAACAATCGAGAGGATTATGAATAGGCTAGGAAAGGATTATACACTGGGAAAGAACGGCAAAACAAAAGACGGAATACAATAAAGAAATATCAAGGATATACACACTGGCAGACTCAGAAGAAGAATAGGAGAGAAGATGATCGCAGACAGAAACTAAAAAGAGGCATCTTACAAACACCTGAAAGTTAAAAGAAGCATATAAACCTTAAAGAAGCATCTCACACTGCACTTCCCATCCGACGATCACAGGTGGAAACCAAGAAGAAGCATGTTTAAAAATGAATTATTATTGGTTTGCTTATAATTGTATTGAAACATATTTATAGGATTTTGCAAACAGCAGAAAAATAACTATCTATAACTAAAAATGTAAGAATATTAATGAAATCTTTGCATTCTTTCGATAACCTGAATTCTGATTATGCTAGCAAATTAAAATCCTAAAATGAATTTGTCTAATTTCTTATGTGACAATTCTCATTCTAGCACTAGCATACACACAGTCCCCTACGACCATGCAGATTAAACTAGTATCTACACAACCCCTACGATCATGAAGATTCAGTGAAAAATGCCGTTGTTCTCATTTTTTATTGAATCTTCAGGGGGCGAAAAACATTTCAAAGGCTAAGCATTTCCAAGAAACAGAATGATAGATTTCATGAAAATGTATTCCATTAGAATGAAAAATGTTTTAAGACAAGGTAGATAAATAAATTCATTTTAGGCCTTTAGGCCTTTGTTCTCATTTTTCACTGAATCTTCATGATCGTAGGGGGTTATGTAGATACTAGTTTAATCTGCATGGTCGTAGGGGACTGTGTGGATGCTAGTGTTAGAATGAGAATTGTCACATAAGAAATTAGACAAATTCATTTTAGGATTTTAATTTGCTAGCATAACCAGAATTCAGGTTATCGAAAGAATGCAAAGATTTCATTAATATTTTTACACAAAGTTTTTCTTTTAGATAGTTATTTTTCTGCTGTTTGCAAAATCCTATAAAGAATATGTTTCAATTAAGAAGAAGCATCTCACAAACACCTACACGTTCCATCCTATATTTCTACCCCATGCGTCTTGTGGCTCTCGCATCTGACAATCCAATCCAGCGTAGGCAGCCGGTCCGGCGGTATATAAAAGCATCTGAGGTTTGTTCCGGTACACGGTTGGATTGTCCGTTGGTCGGTTGGGTGGCAGTCATGGCATGAATATGTAATAGACGACTGAGCGACTGTATTTGGCCGTTCGGTGGGCGATCGGGCTGCGCGGTGGAACAAATCTCCATACCAGGAATCGGCAGCAATGCTCACCTTTCGCTGGCAAATCAATCAACCAATTTTATGTTCTCTGTTTGCGAATACTCTGACGTGTTTCAATTAGAAGGAGATCCATTAACAACTACTAATATTTATAAAGAAAAAATACAATTAAATACATCTGCTAAGCCTGTATATGTAAAGCCTTATCGGTTACCCCACGCTCAAAAAACCAGAAATTCATCAATCAACAAATTGATGAAATGTTAAAAGAAGGAATTATAGAGGAAACAAGGTCAAAATAGTCAGCGCCTTTACTGATTGTTCCAAAAAAAGTTGATCAGAACGGAATTAAAAAATGGCGAATCGTTGTAGATTATAGGCAATTAAATAAACAAGTACAGGATGACAAATTTCCGTTGCCCTGTATCACAGAAATCTTAGATTCACTATCTGGGGCTATGTATTTTTCTAATCTTGATTTATCTCAGGGATATTATCAGATCAAACTTGACCATTCTAGTAGAAAATACACAGCTTTTACAACAGATCGTGGTCAGTACCAACTGACGAGACTTGCTTTGTTTATTTAGACGATTTAATTGTTTTTGGAAATAATTTATTAAATCATAATAGAAACTTAGTAAAAATTTTTCAAAGGCTACGGCAAGTAAATCTAAAGTTATATCCGAATAAACGCGAATTTTTGAAAAAAGAAATTCTTTATTTAGGACATACAATTTCTTCAGAAGGTATTTTACCTGACCCCCTCAAAAATTGAACTGATTCATAAATTTCCAGTTCCTAAAGATTCTAATGAAGTCAAAAGATTTGTTGCTTTTGCTAATTATTATAGAAAATGTATTCAAAATTTCACACATATTGCAACACCGCTTAATAATTTAACTAGGAAAAAATATTCAGTTTGTTTGGACTCTGGAATGCCAGAAGTCTTTTGAAAACTTGAAACAAGCCTTTGTTACTGCTCGCGTGTTGCAGTATCCAAATTTCTCACCTGATAATTGTTTCCAATTGAAAACCGATGCATCTTGCAACCACAACTTCTCAGCTGGCTGCTGAGGAAGCTATGAAAGCGTAGCAACCAGTTAGCTCAGGGCTGGTCGAGGGTCACTAGGTGGCGAGAAGAGTTATATATTTTTGTTTCTTAACAATTATTTGCTTGTCAAATTTACCAAACAAAACTTTAATAAACTATACAAATTTGGACGCCAGCGTATTCAGTAAATAACACTCTTGCAAACTTTATCAGGGGGAGAAAACAATCAAAATCAAATATAAAACAAATAATATATTAACATAAGTATAAAAGAGCGAAAATTTTACAACACTTTACAATTTAGTAGAAATATTAATGGTGAAATTTGATTTAATTAGTTAAACAACAAAAATTTGGTTTAGAAAAAAAAATTAAATTTGAATATTAACAAAAAAATTACAATGAAACGATCAACTGGTTTACAAATTTTCTTCTGACCAAAAGTTGAATTTTGCACATAAATTTGGCTACTTAGCTTAGCGGAGACGTGGAATCCCGACGAGGTCTGTTCCTGAAGATGGCCACGGGTACCCGGGAATATATATAATATTCAGGTCCTGACAACGCTGATTTCCAGGAGACGCTGCGTCGGAATAGTATCCAATACTTTTAGGATAACTCCAAATATTCAAGTTATGCCTTGTGCCTTGATTCAATGGTGGTTTGGTCCAAGATTTTACATGAAAAAGGGGAATGTAAAGAACCAGTTGATAATATAAAAACTTTAAAATGGTGAGAAAAAAGAGATACAAGAAAACTACAAAAAACTATGGTGACGAAGGTCACTGCAAAACCAAACTATCAGCAATTTGATAAAAAACCTGAGTCTTGATAAAATTTTACTTTACTCTACTACTGAAAATATATCAATAAATTACTGATTAATATAATATATGAAATTAATAAATAAGAAAACTCTACTCTCATGAAATTTTAGCCGTTTACAAAATGGCTGACTGGTTATGACCAAAAATTTGAATGAAGGTAACAAAATTTAGTTAGAATTAGAGAGAAAATATCTGAATTACTATCTGAAAAAAACGAATACTGTAACAAATATAGCAAACAAAATTATGGGTTTAATCTCCCAAAAAAAAATTAACTAATAAAAAATGATATCTTAACCTCTTGTACTAACACGAGGTTAACTAAATGCGACAAAATGACTTTAGGTTTCGACTTTTAATGAGATAAGATTGTCTACACATGATTAAGAAACAAAGATTCTAATTTATCCTTTGATTAATTTCCGAGTTTAATCCTCGTACAAATAATCTAAATAATGACAAAACACCACGGTATTGTGTCTCAAGCGACCACAAAATACAAAATTGCCGCGATAATTAATGAATTAGCATGTGTCCAAATGGACGCCGACATCACACAAACATGTGTGTTAATAAAAATTAATTATTATACGGAATATCCTTTAATTCCCAAAAATAACTATACAGCAACGTTAACTCAATAATATGACATCATTTAATAATCAAATATATTCAAAATATCAAAGGATTAAAGAAATAAACGTGAAAATTCGTTAAAGAACAAGTAACAGTCTTCACTCACCTAGGTCGAAATCAAAAGTGAACTAGCAGGGATATTTCAAATGATGCTTCTACCGCGTTTGCGCACTTGTTGACTTCCGGTCGTTATTTCGGCGGGTAATTCAAATTTATTTAGCACGGGTGCTTAAACGAAAAAATTATTTTTTCGTTACAATCTATAAATGCTCTTGGGGCCGTATTATCATATGGTGATCACAGACCTGTTGCATTTGCTAGTCGATCTCTTAATAAAGTTGAGAAAAACTACAACGTCAGTGAATTAGAACTAGCAAGTATATTTAAAAGTGAATTATTTAAAAACTATATGTAAAAATATTGTAATTGTAATTCACTAGAATTTAATTTTTTTAACAACAAGGTAGGTAAATTAATTAATTTCAGGCCTTTGTTTTCATTTTTAACTGAATATACATATCGTAGGGGATCATTTAGATACTAGTTTAACCTGCCTAGCCGTAGGGGACTATGTTGGATGCTAGTGTTATAATGATAATGGCAAATAAGAATTTTTACTTGCTAGCATAACCAGAAGTCAGGTTATCGAAAGAATGCAAAGATTTCATTAATATTTTTACATATGGTTTTTCTTTTAGTTCTCATAGATAGTTTTTCTTTCCGCTGTTTGCAAAATCCTATAAAGAATATGTTTCATTAGCAAGTATATTATTTTCAGTAAAGCATTTCAAGCCATGTCTATACGGAAGAAGGTTCCTAATATTAACTGATCATAGGCCATTAATTTCTTTGTTCGGAATGAGAAACCCCTCAAGTAGGTTAACAGAATTTAGGTTAGCTCTCGAAGAGTACGATTTTACAGTGAAATATATACAAGGCAAAGAAAATGTTGTAGCAGATGCTCTGTCACGGGTTGTCATAACTTCTGAGCAATAAAAAAATCTGAATAACAGCGTATGTAATATGACATGCGTTACAAAAAGAGCACAAGCGTCTGGAAATAGTATTCAAGGTGGTTTTGAAGAATCTAGTAACGACAAAAGGATTGATCACCCCGGCATCGTAGAGATATTAAAACCGCCTAAGGATTCTTTCCAGTTATGACCAATTTCTTGTTCAGACTTTGAAAAACTTATAAAAGGTAAAAAGTATGATTGCCAAGTAGGAAACTTATTATGTCTTAATGATTCGCGAACAATTTATGTAAAGCAGGATTCTCGATCCGCATTAGACTTAGGTACTATGTTGAGAGACCTGAAATATATTTATGTTAAATGTAAAATTCCGGAATTAATAATTTAAAAAAATAAGGAGTGCGCACAAATCCTTGAAAATATTTTAAAGTTTCCAAATAAAATAAAAAATAGTGGCATAAAATGATCTATTTTGAAAGGTGTTCAAAAGAAGAAGAATAACAGCGTATGTAATATGATATACGTTACAACAAGAGCACAAGCGTCTGGAAATAGTGTTCAAGGTGGTTTTGAAGAATCTAGTAACGACAAAAGGATTGATCACCCCGGCGTCGTAGATATATTAAAACCGCCTAAGGATTCTTTCCAGATATGACCAATTTCTTGTTCAGACTTTGAAAAACTTATAAAAGGTAAAAAGTATGATTGCCAAGTAGGGAACTTATTATGTCTTAATGATTCGCGAATAATTTATGTAAAGCAGGATTCTCGATCGGCATTAGACTTAGGTACTATGTTGAGAGACCTGAAATATATTTATGTTAAATGTAAAATTCCGGAATTAATTTAAAAAAATAAGGAGTGCACACAAATCCTTGAAAATATTTTAAAGTTTCCAAATAAAATAAAAAATAGTGGCATAAAATGATCTATTTTGAAAGATGTTCAAAACATCGTAGGTTATGAAACTAGACAAATTATAAATGTTTAATCACCATTAAACATATTTTTTTTAAATACCTTCCCTTTTCTGTAAATTATTAATTTCTTTTAATAAAGGTAAAAGTTTATTTCCTTACCTACATTTAAGTAGGTTTATTTAGATTACTATAATAGTTATGCAGGTCAGCAGCACGTGTAGAAATAATGCTAGCTTGCATTCTGCTGATTTCATTAATTTTTATTTCCTACATGTAATGTTTAATTGTTTTGATTGTAAATTTGTATAAATAGATTTTAATTTCCATTAATAAATCAGTCTCAACAAATCTGTTGTTTCTCATTGATGTTCCCCTGTCCAAGCCATAATCATAAGGGTGTGAGGCTGCATCCTAGGGAATATTCGAATCAAGAAATAATAATTCGGCAGTTTTTCCCACAAAACTGCTAATTGTTCATTTCACTACACTACGGCCGCACAGCACATTAATTCCTCCAAAATTTACATTGTCGTTACGTCCGTACATTGGTCCTTCGAGCAAAAGAAGTCCCGTCCAGAGGCACCACGTTTCGGCCAGCCAGTAAAAAAAAAAATCAAACTGGTCCCGAATACACATTAAACCAAACCCACTGCAGTTCGAGAGCCCGTCGAGCAAGCGAGTCCCGTCCAGAGGCCCTTCGAACACCAACAATCCAAACAAGAAGTCCCGTCCAGAGGCATTACGTTTCGGCCAGCCAGTAAAAACTAACTGGTCCCGAACGTACATTCATCCAAATCCACTGCATTTCGAGAGCCCGTTGAGCAAACGAGTCCCGTCCAGAGGCCCTTCGAATACCAACGATCTAAACCAGAAGTTCCGTCCAGAGGCACTACGTTTCGGCCAGCCAGTAAACAAATTGGTCCCGAACGTAAATTCAACAGAATCCACTGCAGTTCAAGAGCCCGTCGAGCAAGCGAGTCCCGTCCAGAGGCCCTTCGAACACCAACAGTCCAAACCAGAAGTCCCCGTCCAGAGGCACTACGTCTCGGCCCACCAGTAAATACAAACTGGTCCCGAACGTACATTCAAACAAATCCACTGCAGTTCGAGAGCCCGTCGAGCAAGCGAGTCCCGTCCAGAGGCCCTTCGAACATCAACAATCCAAGCACAATCCACTACAGTTCGAGAGCCCGTCGAGCAAACGAGTCCCGTCTAAAGGCCCTTCGAACATCAACGATCCAAGCACAGTCCATTACAGTTCGAGAGCCCGTCGAGCAAACGAGTCCCGTCCAGAGGCCCTTCGAACATCAACAATCCAAACCAGAAGTCCCATCCAGAGGCCCTTCAAATTAAACAACCAAGCCAAGCCTTAAACCAAACCAATCCAAATCAATCAATCCGAAGCCGAATCAAGTTAGACAAATCCAGGTCAAGCTTAAGCAAACCAAGCCAATGATGACTAACCACCAAGATTCTCAAAGAAGATTCTGAGCAATCGATGCGTATTAGGCGACAGATGTTGCGAATCCAGCTGTTCGACCAGACCACTCAACTCATCTATCAAGAGTTGTCTGACTTCAAATCAGTACGTCATCATGAAATGTTGCTAGAAGAAGTCATGAAGCAATGGTATCTCATACAAGACCTACACGAGGACATATGGGTCAAGGAAAAAACACATCAGGCCAGCTATTTTGTAGACAACATGTTCGAGAGCTGTGAAAGGCAATTCGAAGACATTTTTCAATATGTTCAAGAAACGTTTATCGCATCGTCCTTTGGCATCGATAATCTATACCTTTACAAAAACACAAATCAACTCACCGATGAATTTTCCGAACAAAGGCACCCGTTCAAAAACCTGTATCATAAAATTATCCAAGCCCACAAATCTCTATCCAATTCCGAGGAGCAATTGCAACGTTCCACGACTTACGAGGCTAAAGTGCATCAGTCACTCGAAACCCGCTGCAATTTAAATTCCCCGGCAACTTCCCACTTCGAGGGAACATTGGAAACAGACGTCAAGCCGATGGAAGACCTCTGTAAACCTGACAATCCCACGACACACAAGGCTGAAATCCATCAGTCATTCGAAACACGCTGCAATTTCAATTCCCCGGCAGCTTCCCACTTCGAGGGAACATTGGAAACAGACGTCAAGCCGATGGAAGATCTCTGTAGAATTGACAATTCCACAACACACAAGGCTGAAGTCCAACAATCGTTCGAAACTTATTGTAGTTTCGTTCTCCGGGCAGATTCCCACTTTAAAGGACTATGGGAAGCAGACGTCAAGTCCATGAAACACCATCTAAAAAGAATAATCGGCGATTCCACGTTAACATACGAAGAATAAACTACACTAACCCACCAAATCGAAGCATGCTTAAACTCCAGGCCATTATGTCCTTTGAAGAAGGACACTGACGACATCCAAGCCCTTTCACCAGGACATGTCATAGCTGGAGAGAAGTTTAAATCTCCACCTAATTCAACCATCAACTACCTACGAGAGACAGAACCCACCTTCCTAATCGGCAAACGACAGGTGCCGCAACGTGTACCTGAAGAACCATGGAATTAAGATGCCTTAGAAATAACCGCAGAGAGAACATGGAAATTCTTAGGAATCCACTCGGCAGCTTATAATGACATGTTTCGTTTGAAAACAGATACTGTTTACCACCAGAAAATGATAGAACGTAATATCCTGTTACAAATAGACAAATTGGGGTGGTTAGCTCCTGTCACCATGACGGCCAAGCTACTTCTCCAAGAGCCCCGGTTGCAAGAACTACAGTGGGTTCAGCCAACTCCAGAATACGCCGCAGCCAAATGGACGAAGTGGCGTTCAAAACAACATTCTACCATTACCAGTAGTACCTACCACCATCGCCATGGCAGCCATTCTTTTTATTCTGTTAGGATTCGGCTGGTTCGTAATGCAACGCAAACCAGTCGAGAAGTCAACACACGCCACTCAAGCAGAAGAGATGATTGAACTTCAACCATTGAACTAATGAGTCATCGAAACTCCGTTCGCTAGGAGATGCCAGAATGTTTAATCACCATTAAACATATTTTTTTTAAATACCTTCCCTTTTCTGTAAATTATTAATTTCTTTTAATAAAGGTAAAAGTTTATTTCCTTACCTACATTTAAGTAGGTTTATTTAGATTACTATAATAGTTATGCAGGTCAGCAGCACGTGTAGAAATAATGCTAGCTTGCATTCTGCTGATTTCATTAATTTTTATTTCCTACATGTAATGTTTAATTGTTTTGACTGTAAATTTGTATAAATAGATTTTAATTTCCATTAATACATCAGTCTCAACAAATCTGTTGTTTCTCATTGATGTTCCCCTGTCCAAGCCATAATCATAAGGGTGTGAGGCTGCATCCTAGGGAATATTCGAACCAAGAAATAATAATTCGGCAGTTTTTCCCACAAAACTGCTAATTGTTCATTTCACTACACTACGGCCGCACGGCACATTAATTCCTCCAAAATTTACATTGTCGTTACGTCCGTACAATAATGAATGATTATCACATACTACCAACAGGTGGGCATGCAGGAATAAATCGTGTGTTTAACAATACAAAAAAACATTATTTTTGGGGAGGTTTCCGTAAAGATATTGAGAAATTTGTAAAGAATTGTGATGATTGTCAACGCTATAAACATTCCAACCCAAACAAAGAATCCATGACGATTACAAGTACCGCTTGTTCAGGATTTCAAAAGGTTTTTTTAGACTTAGTAGGAACTTTGGAGGTAGATTCAGAAAACAATTGATATATTTTAACTCTGCAATGTGAGCTGACCAAGTTTGTAGAGGTTTACCCCTTACAAAATAAAGAAGCCTACACAGTAGCAAAGGCTTTTGTAGACAATTTTATTTTGCGCTATGGCATACCAAATTCAATTGTTTCAGATCAAGGCACTGAATTTTTAGCACAATCTTTAAAGAGATATGTGAACTTGTGAAAATTACGAAGCTGCATTCCACAGCATATCATCATGAGACTCTAGGTTCTCTGGAAAATTCACATAAAAACTTAGGAGCTTATTTGCGAATGCAAGTGGCAAAGCATACCAATGCTTGGAGCTCATGGGTGCCATATTGGTGTTTTGCTTACAATACTACAGTTCATAGTGAAACCAAATACGCACCCTACGAACTAATTTTTAGAAAAACAGCTAGATTGCCGTCTAATCTGAATAAAGGTATAGATCCTCTATATAATTTTGACGATTATCCCTTGGAGTTAAAATATCGGTTGCAATAAGCATGTAGCGATGCAAAAAACAATTTAATTTCATCTAAACTTACACGGAAATCGATTTATGATAAGAATAAAAAAACTGTAAATTAAGTTATAATAATAATAATGTTTATTTGAGATAATAATATAAATATAAAACAACACTTACATCTAAATACAAATAAACATGAAAAGAAATCACAGAAGGTTCAATTTAACCTTGAATGTGACTGTAACAAGGGGCATAGAAATTTTTTTTTTACAAATTAATGCAATAATTAAAAAAGGATTAATATACATTTAAGATATCCTATTTGGGAAATAAAATAATAAGAATGCAGAGTATAGACAATCATACTCTGTTTTATATTTTAGGTACTGTTTAATTTTTCAATTTCTAACAATTTTGTAGCATCTTTTTTTTTTTATTATTATTATTTGCAGTTTTATGTTCGAAGTATATGGTCGGTTGATAGGGCATATAGTTTTTTAAAATTTGGTAAGTATCACATTTATTTAGCTTTTTTTTAAGTGTTTTTTAAGTCTAGTAATTTGCGTATTTCAATTCTGGGAGTTTCTGTTATAAATTTTTTTACATATTTCTTAAATATTTTTTTATTTAATAATTTTTTTAATGTTTCAGGTATAAAATTAAACGCCTTAGGTGCTAAGAATACATGGGATCGTTGTCCAATTGTTTTGTATATTTGTTTAACAGGTATTAGGTTGCCTCTATGTCTGGTGTTATATTCATGTTGTAGAATATTTTTACTTTCAGAGTACTGAACAACGGTCAGACTGAAGAAGAATAGCTGACGTGGATCCATAATTGACATTTCTCTATATAAATTATCAGTGGAATAGGTATGATCTTTGTTGTACATAATTTTAAGGATTCTTTTTTGTGTCATTTCTAACTTGTTTAAATGTACATTCATTACGCCTCCCCATCCTATTATGCCATATTTAATGTGTGGCTCTACAAGGGCCGTGTAAATTATTTTTAAGTGTTTAATATCTAGTACTTGTTTTAGAAATTTAAAAAGATGGATATGTATTCTTAGTTTCTCTGTAACATAGTTTACTTGTTTGTCCCATCTTAGATGACAGTCGATAATTAATCCTAGGTATTTATTATATGTTTGAGAAGATATTAAAAACCTATTCTGTTGATCATCTTTTATTTCTAGGGATTTGAAGTGTGGTAGGAAGCAACTATACGAGGTAAAAGGTACAAACACTGTTTTTTCAAAATTCAGCGAGAGAAGCTTATTATCGAACCATGCTTTTATATTTTCAAAGTCATTCTGCACCTTTTCCCGCAAGTTGTTCCAGGTATCACTTTCATAGAAAATTGCTGTATCATCAGCAAAGCTGATGATGGTACCCTCCGAGCTAATTTCAAACAAATTGTTAAGGTAAATGATGAACAAAATGGGGCCCAATATGGTTCCTTGAGTACACCAAATTCAAATGTTGTGAAATTACTTCTATAGTTACCGATTTCTACACATTGTCTCCTATTTGATAGGTAACTATGCATTAATTTGAGTGCTGTACCTCTAATACCAATGTCATCTAAGTTTTGCAGTAATAGCGTGTGGCTAATTGTATCGAATGCCTTCGCTAAGTCTAAGAATAAACATAGCGAAGGTTTAGAGTTATCAATAGCTTCGTAATTTTTTTTTTTGTAAGTAGGGTGATTGCATGTTCAGTCGATTTACCTTCTCTAAAACCAAACTGTTGTGCTGACAAAATATTGTGTTTATTTAAAAACTTTATAATTCTTGTTTTCAATGTCATTTCAAATATTTTTGCTATAGCTGTTATTAGCGATATAGGTCTGTAATTCAAAGGCATCAACTTGTCTCCTGCCTTATAAATAGGTTTTACAATAGACACTTTAAAAATTTCCGGACAAGTACCCGAACTAATCGATTTATTATATTAGATATGTTAGTGGCTTAGCAATATATTCTGATATTTCTTTAAGAGTTTCAGATTTAATTTTGTCACATCCTGGCGCCTTTTTATTTTTCAGTTTAGATATATAATCTCTTATTTCGGGACAGGTACAGGGATAGAGAAATATGGAATGCAAATTTATTTTCTTTTTTCTATATAATTTTCCTTTTTTTTAATTTTATTGGCGAGCAATTTTCCTACATTTATGAAATTATTATTAAATGTATTACATATTTCAAGTTTATTTGTTATAATTTTATTTTGTTTATCTTTAATTTGTGTTATATTTTTATCTTGTTTGTTGGAATTTTTTATTTTATAATTTACTGTGTCCCACAATGTTCTCATGTTATCTTTACTTCTTTGTATTTGAGTTTTGTAGAAATTATACTTGGTTTTTTTTATTAGCTGTGTTAATTTATTTCTATATGCATTGTATTCTTGTTTTAAGTTGTAGTTAGTTGGATTATGTTTTACCTTTTTATGCAAATAGTCTCTTTTTTTAATAGATGTTATGATACCTTTGGTGATCCACTCTTTCCTTTTCCCTCCCTTTTTTAAAAATGTTTTCGTATGTTTATTTATTAGTGTTGTTAATTTATTAACAAAATTGTTTGTTTCATTATCTAAATCCTCACCAGTAATTACGTCATTCCAGTTATAATGGCTTAGCTCTTGTTTTAGTGTTTTATAATTTATATATTTAATAAATTTGTTTTCATTATTTTGTGTTTTGAGTTCATTTAGTACTAATTGTAACCTCGTTGGATAATGATCTGTTAAACCTGATTCAATTATTAAAGGTAGTATCTTCTCTTCTACGTCAGAGTGTTTAGAATATATAAAAATATGATCAATGCATGATTTAGACACACCGTCTATTCTAGTATATTTATTTATTGCCGATTTGTATTCATATTCACTTAAGATGTTCAAAAATTCACTTGAGATATCGTTCTCTTTCATAATATCGATATTGAGATCACCCAATAATATTTTATAATCTGAATTTGTTGTTAATGTCTGAAGATATTGATTTAATTCAAAAGTAAATTCTCTGGCGTTTATAGTAGGTGATTTATATAGAGCCAAGATATTAATTGTGTAGTCTAGTATTTGAAGATTTAAATTTATAACCGAAACATTATTTATCAAATTAATTTCATAAGTGTACTTTATATCTTTTTTTATATATATTACCACCCCGTCATTTTGATTATATTGACCATTGTTATACAGGATGTCATATCCTTCAATTTTATATTGGTTTATGTTTTCAATTTTCCACGTTTCAGTAAGTACGATGCACTCAAAAGGATCATCAAAATGTGAAAGAAGGACTTCAAGGTTTTCAAAATTTTTTGCCAAACTACGGATATTACAATTTATTATTTTAAAATTTTTGAACTTCGTATTAACTGACAAAATTTTGTTTGCTAGATATGCACTTTCAACCGTCTCTGTATTGATTTTTGATATTTCAAAATTGGTTAAAAATTGATTCATTTTATTATTACTTACTTTATTTTAAAACAATCGAATAATCGACAGACACATATACACGGATACAACAAGCCCACGTAAAGAAAACTTATATATATTTTTATATCCTTAATTTCATGTGTTGGTTAATTTTTGAAATCTCTTATATAAGGATCCATTTCAATTCAAGTCTTGTGTTTATTTAATTTCCCATTCTCAATAATAATTAAAAATAATATTTTATTAGGTTGAAAATATAAAAAGTGTACATAGAGTGATTGGGGCTAAAAACTTGTTAACTTAAAAAAGTATAGATAAGCGACTATGAATAATAATATAAATCTCAACATACAAAGTGTGTAAGTAAATTATTAAAATAAGCAAATAATATATAGACTACCTAAATTAGACAATTATAAATGAGATATGACTTTTGCTGTTACTCTTTATCTTTTCCACTATTTATTCGAGTAGACCTTACCACCACTTTCTTGGGTAGCTTATTCACATTTCCTAGTTTCCTTTTTTTGGAATCTTTTATTTCGTCAGCCTCGAACACTTCTTCATTTTCCTCCACTGCCTTATCTTCTTTTTGGTTTGATATTGGTGTGGATGGAGCACTGTTACTTCGTCTTATTTCTTCTGAATCATTTTCTGTTTTCTTTTCTGCTATTTCTATATTTTCTTCCGTATCTGAGTCCTCTTCTTCTGCGGCTAGCACTTGTGCGGTATACTCTTGTCCATTTATGATAAGTTTTTTATTTTTAATAACTGCGTTCAGACTCTGCGCGCGTGCCTTTTTTAAATGCTGTCTTAATATTTTTTGTTCTCTCCTTTCCTCCAGGGTTAACACTTCTGCAACTGCTATGTTTGTTCCTTTAAATTTCTTGCTGTTTATTAGTATCTCCTGCTTCTTTAGGTAAGATACCAACTTCACTATTACTGGTCTTTTATTCGTCTGTTTGCCTATGGTGTAAACGTTATTGATGTCATTAGCCGTTAAGTTTATTTTCAAATGATTATTGATTACGTCGACAATAAATTGTGTTTTCTGGCGGACTTTCTAAACCAAATATGATAATATTATTTTTTCGCAAATCTTTCTCTAGTTTTTCATATCGGGATTTTAATTCTGTATATTTGGTTTCAAATTCGGCACATTTTTGTTTAGTTCTTCTTCAAATTTCTGTTTAATTTCATTAATTTCTTGCCTAATATGTTGTTTTATCGTTTCCGTCTGTTTTGTATTGGCTTCCTCAATTGTTTTTTATTACTTTCTTCTATCGAATTTATTAATTTAGCCCAGAACTCATCATTTACCATTTTTTGGTCCACTGTATAACTGTTTATATTATGAATGTTTTTGTTAACGACTCACAGACAAAAAATAGATAGTGTTCGCTGAGGTTGTATTTGAATATTGTTTATCTAATTGTTTACATAAGGGAGTATACTACTCACCAGTACTATAGGACTTTTACATACAATTTTGCTTGGAATATGCTCCAATTTACAGCTCAAACATGTTAAGTTATTGTTCTCCTTGTTTACAGGCGTCCTTTAAAATTTTTCAATACTTTTACTTCTTTACAATGTAAAAATTGATAATTTTTTTATTTGGTTTTCTAACCAGTAGTTGCACATCCACTTCTCCTTAGATACATATAATTTTTTAACTTTAAAACACCACTATTTACTTCATAAAAATAATAACTTTGAAGAGAGATCTAACATACGTGTACTATTCGCGTTAGTGAACATTCATTATATATATCTAAGTATATTGTAATCCTTTTATAAATAAAGGTTAGAGTAAGCATATTGAATGTTATAAATAGAAGCAAATTGTAAATGATAGAAGAAGATTTGTCCATAGAGGATTGGAGCAGATTTATCCTGCGAATCTCTTCAACATGTG
Organism: Stenurella melanura; assembly: GCA_963583905.1. NCBI lineage: Eukaryota > Metazoa > Arthropoda > Insecta > Coleoptera > Cerambycidae > Stenurella > Stenurella melanura. The sequence continues at coordinate 75,699,288 of OY757314.1, forward strand.
GAAACCCTGAGACGACAAGCAAGAACTCCCACGCAGCCTAGTGGTAGGAGGCACAAATTCCGAAGACCCCCGGAAGAATATATTTAGGACTTCCTAAGACCCTGGAAGATTAGGATTAAGAAGATTCGACAAGAATGAGCAGATTCTACACCCTTGTATTAATGTAAGTCATTTCATTTGTACTTTCAAACAATTTGAAATCGCTTAAACAGTCACAATTTCACGTAGCTCTGTTCGCAAAATTTCAACATTTAATTTTAAAAAATTTAATTATTAATTGTAAACAAAATTTAAACAGAATAGTATTGTAACTATTTGCTTTCAAAAACACGCTGTATTTTCGATAGAGCATCGCCTGCAAATTTTGTAGTCCCCGATCCCTCGTTGTCGATACAGATTTGGTGTATTAAAATAATTTATTTTAAGTCACAAAACTATTCTACTTTAAAACATAATATATAATAACTGTAAAAGAGGAAATTCTATAGAAATTAACTATTTTACGTTTTATGGATGATATTTTAACAGGCTTTACAAAATTAAATTTAAATTCACAATCAAATTTAATTAGCACAAGTTCAAGTTCATTACCAACAGATATGTCTGAAACAAATTATTCATTATTAAGATACCAAGCAGACAATGTCCCTTTGTTTGACGGAAATCCAAAACTGTTACAAAGATTCATTACATCATCTGAAAATATCCTCAAGGCTTTTCAAGACAGAAGTAATATAAATGCCCCGATTAATATATGGTTATTAGACACAATATTTTCTAAATTAAGAGGTAGAGCAGCAGATTTAATATGCCCGAGTAATGAATTAAATAATTGGGATTTGGTTAAACAAACATTAATAACTACATTTTCTGATCAAAGAAATATTGATTGCTTAATTCAGGATCTTTTATCTTTAAAACCTAATAGACAAGAAATATTAATTGATTATTGAAGTAGGTTACAAAATGTTAGAAGTTTATTATTTGCTAAATTAAACCAGTCAAACGAAAGTAGAGAAACAAAAATTATTAAAATTGAAAATTATGAGGCTTTAACTTTGAAAACTTTTATAACTAATTTACCATCTAATATGCAATTAGTGGTTAGATTAAGAAATCCGACATCTCTAGAACAAGCCATTAGTTTTGTTATAGAAGAAGAAAATTTCATTCAGTTTAAAAATCGTAATTCGACAGTACAAAATAATATTCCTAACAGACAGACAAATAAACCAAGACCACCCGTAAATTTTCAAAGACCCTTAAATCCTAATTTTAACAGACCAACAAATTTTCCTTTACCAAGATCATTTTTACAAAGAAATATCAACCCTATGCATTATTCTCAAAATAATCCGAACTATACTAGTCAACCAATTCAAAAACCACAAAATTTTTATTCGCAAAATAATTTCCAAAATCCATTTAAAACCCAACCAGTTAACGTATTTAAACCTCACATGCAAGATACACGATTCCTACCTAAACCAAGCCCTATGGATCTTTCATCTGGAAATAGTCGATTTTCTAGAAATAATAGTATTGTGTGACAGGAAATTCTAATCAACCAGACTCCACGTCTACAGAAAACATGTCTAATGATAACATATTGCACACAAACAACAGTCAGCAAAACCTAGATTTTATTAATCAATCTGAAAACGCACATTCTTATCAACAGGATAGTTATCACCCTGACTCGACAACACGTTATTATCCAGAAATAGGTTATGACGATGAAACAATAGACTATTCAAACTATTATGACAATACACCTTTGTCTGCTGATTTACAAACCAATGACTTTAGTAATTGTTTCCAAGAACAAAATTTTCAATTGACTCAAACTCAAATACCCCCGAAATAGTATTTTTAAACAATCATAATCAAGAACTTCCATTTATTTACATACCGTCTTTAAATTCAAAATTTCTTATTGATACAGGCAGCACAAAAAGTTTCATACACCCCAAATTAGCTCATTGTTATTTTTCAGGCTCAATACAAAATAGAAATTTCAGAACAGCTCATGGTATATCATTTCACAATGAAATAATTGATCTTTTACTATTAGCTGATTTTAATATAGATTATTGCCATACATTTTATCTTTTTGATTTTTCACCAAACTTTGAAGGAATTATAGGATTAGACTTTTTAGAAAATTTAAATGCAAAAATAAATTTAGAAACAAAACAACTTGAAATACCAAATGTCAACATTCCAATGCATTTCACTCAGACATTAAATTCTTATGAAAAAACAACTTCCAAACAAAAAGTTATTAGTTTGAGAAATCCACATTCAATAGTAATTCCACACCGTACACAACAAATTGTAATATTACCAGTTTATCAAAATTCAGGATACTCGATTATGCCTTATAAACAATTTGACAAATTAGAAACGCCTGAAGTATTAGTAAAAATAGAGAATAATCATGCAATAACAACTTTAGTAAATAATGTGAAAAATTAAATAAAATTTACATTACTTAAACCTCTGGAAGTAGAACAAACAGATTTAAATGAAATTAACTTTCTAGAAAATACTGAAACGGAAAAACAAATTGACAAAAATACCGACAACCTTCAAAAAGAAAATTTAAAAAATTTGAGATTAAATCACTGCAATCAAGAAGAATACGATGCTATTAGAAAACTTTGCTATGAATTCAGAGACATATTCTATTCAGATAAAATTCCCTTAAGCTTTACAAATCAAATTAAACACGACATAAATTTAACTAATGAAAGCCCTATTTACACTAAAACTTATAGATACCCGATAGTTCATAAAGAAGAAGTTAATAAACAAATTGATCAAATGTTAAACTCAAATATTATCCAACATTCTAATTCCCCTTGGACGTCACCAATTTGGATAGTACCAAAGGAATTAGACGCATCAGGTAAAACAAAATGGCGAATGGTTGTAGACTATAGGAAACTTAATGAAAAGACTATCGATGATAAATTTCCCCTACCAAATATTTCTGACATACTTGACAAATTAGGAAAATGTAACTATTTTACAACACTAGATTTAGCTAACGGTTTTCATCAAATCGAAATGAGACCCGAAGACATACCAAAAACAGCATTCTCTACAGATTCTGGACATTATGAATTTAAAAGAATGCCCTCTGGATTGAAAAACGCACCTAGTACATTCCAACGCGTTATGAATAATATTCTTCGCGGATTACAAAATGAAATTTGCGCAGTATATTTAGATGACATTATTATTTTTTTCGACAAGTTTACAGGAACATATAGACCGACTTGGAAAAATATTTCAAAGATTACGCGAGAGTAACTTTAAAATTCAATTAGATACATCCGAATTTCTAAAACAAAATGTAAATTATTTAGGACATATAATTACACCGGACGGAATAAAGCCGAACCCCGATAAAATATCTGCAGTCAAAAACTTTCCTATTCCTAAAACCCCTAAGGACATAAAGTCATTCCTTGGATTAGCCGGATATTATCGAAAATTTATAAAGGATTTTGCTAAAATATCGAAACCTTTAACACAATGTTTAAAAAAGAATAAAAAATTGTACAATTCCCTGAATTTTTAGAGTCTTTTAATCAATTAATAAATTTAATAATTAATGCACCGATACTACAGTATCCAGATTTCTCAAAACCTTTTTATTAACAGATAGTTCAAACTACGCATTAGGAGCCATTTTATCTCAAGGAACACCCAAATGATAAACCAGTAGCATACATTTCTAGAACAGTAAATAAACATGAGATTAATTATTCCACGGTACTTAAAGAATGCTTATCAGTTGTCTGGGCTGTCAAGACGTTTAGACCTTATCTATTTGACCGTAAATTTACTATACAGGGTGTTGCATCATGAGAGGGACATAGCTTAATAGGAGGTAGAGAACATCAGTGGTAACCGGAACCTCCCATAGAAATGTCTCATTGGGCCTTCACTACGAAATTACAGGGTGTTAAATAATTTTTTGCCAAACCTGTTTTTTGTCATAACTTTGACAGGGAATGAAATAACGGATTCATATTTGGTACGGCTAATGTACAAACAAGCCCCAAGAGGTACATGTATAAAAAAAAATATATCCAGGTCCGGACTCACTATAATTTATGTTTCTTCTTTGCATCAATAAAACATCACCCTGTATATATTTTTTTGAAATTTCGATACGATATTCGAAAAGAGCAAGAAAAAACAAACAAAACGGCCTATTTCATTTTTTTGTTACACCTTCGTGGTTATTTAAATACGTTGTTAAATGTGCAAGAAAATGGATTACAGAACCCTATTAAATGAGAGGCACGTGAAATAAATAGTTTTATAACTAAAATTTGCAAAAATTCTATTGAGCCTAGGTGGTCTGGGTGAATCCTAATTCCGGCACGTTTTAAAGGTCCATATTGGTAAAAAACTGTGGTCCTAATAAGTAATCGGGTATGAAATAACAAAATTTTTAATCAATCACAGTAGGCTTGTTCAAAGTGACAGATAATAAAAAGAAATCTCCTAAACAGTTGAATAATTGTTTGTTAGTAATTTAATGTGTCAATAATCCGCATTTAGTTAGTGAAAACTTGTGAAAATATTTTAACTATGCCAGTAAAATTTACAAACGGGGAATATGCTGACATAATATTCATCTATGGTTTCTGTAATGGAAATGGTAGGTCGGCGGAAAAAAAATATCGGCTGCGTTTTCCTGGTCGTCGATGCCCTAATCATAAAACCTTTAGTACGGTGTTCCAGTATGCAAGACAACACGGAAAGTTTCCTACTTCTGCAGTTGTGGAGCATGTTTTACAACAAGGTGTGCAGGAACAAAACAATATTATAAACGTAGTTCAAGAAAACCCAAATATGAGCACTAGACGAATCAGTTTGGCAACTGGTATTCCTCATTGGCGAGTATGGAGAACCCTAAAAAGAGAACGTTACCATCCATATCATATCCAGCAGGTACAGCGTCTTCAACAAGGCGACGATATCCCCCGCCTGGCATTTTGTCGTTGGTTGTCTAATCATCGCCCAGTCATTTACAGAACCTTATTTACGGATGAGGCACAATTTACAAGGGATGGAGTAAACAATTCACGAAATAATCATAAATGGGCACAGGAAAACCCACATGCGGTACGCCAACGCCGTTCGCAACACAGGTTTTCTGTAAATGTTTGGGTCGGACTTGTGAATAGACATTTGATAGGGCCACATTTTTTTGAAGAAAGATTGAATGGTGAAATTTACTTTGATTTTCTTCAAAACATTTTACCGAATATGTTAGAAAATATCGGTATAAGAGGCATGTTGTTTCAGCATGATGGGGCCCCACCACATTTTAACCTTCAAGTAAGAGAACACTTAAACAATGTGTATCCTAATAGATGGATTGGACGCGGGGGTCCACATGAATGGCCACCAAGATCTCCTGATTGTAACCCTTGTGATTACTTTTTATGGGGCCACTTAAAAAACGAGGTTTATAGCATTGAAATTGAAAGTAGACAACATTTAATCCAGCGCATCGTTACAACCTGCGACGAAATACGGAATAATCCAGAAATGATACGTCGAGCAATTGGTGACCTTTCTAAACGCGCAAGAAAATGCACAGAATTTGGGGGAGGACATTTTGAAAATTTACTTTAGTGTCAATTACGTTTTATTTTTAAACACATTTAGTTATTGTTTTGTTATTTATTGTTAATTGAATGGAAAATATTTTATTTATTTAGATTTTAGTTTGTTCTCTTCCAATTTTTATTAAGTATAAAATGTTGATGATTTTCTTGATCAAAGTACAGGCCTAAATGCTTAGGCCTAAATAGTTTAAATTATCTGTCACTTTTATTCTTTGAACAAGCCTACTGTGATTGATTAAAAATTTTGTTATTTCATACCCGATTACTTATTAGGACCACAGTTTTTTACCAAAATGGACCTTTAAAACGTGCCGGAATTAGGATTCACCCAGACCACCTAGGCTCAATAGAATTTTTGCAAATTTTAGTTATAAAACTATTTATTTCACGTGCCTCTCATTTAATAGGGTTCTGTAATCCATTTTCTTGCACATTTAAAAACGTATTTAAATAGCCACGAAGGTGTAACAAAAAAATGAAATAAGCCATTTTGTTTGTTTTTTCTTGCTCTTTTCGAATATCGTATCGAAATTTCAAAAAAATATATACAGAGTGATGTTTTATTGATGCAAAGAAGAAACATAAATTATAGTGAGTCCGGACCTGGATATATTTTTTTTATACATGTACCTCTCGGGGCTCGTTTGTACATTAGCCGTACCAAATATGAATCCGTTATTTCATTTCCTGTCAAAGTTATGACAAAAAACAGGTTTGGCCAAAAATTATTTAACACCCTGTAATTTCGTAGTGAAGGCCCAATGAGACATTTCTATGGGAGGTTCCGGTTACCACTGATGTTCTCTACCTCCTATTAAGCTATGTCCCTCTCATGATGCAACACCCTGTATATACCGACCATAGACCCCTGCTATGGTTATTTAATATGAAAGACCCAAGTTCGAAATTAGTAACATGGAGACTAAAACTTGAAGAGTTTGATTATACTATAATATATAAAAAAGGAAAACAAAATACTAACGCCGATGCATTAAGTCGCATTCAGTTAAACGCGCACGAAACGTATTCAATTATAAATCAACCCGGTGAAATAAATAAAGACATTTTAGATTATCTATGCGAATTAGCAGAAAATCCAATAGATGACCCACCAGATATAAATCCTAATAACAACGATTTACCAAATGTAAACCCCAACAATAATCAACGAATTAATATTCTCCAGGATATATGACTTGATGGCAATTCTATTAACAATCAAAATGATAATAATGACGTAATCGAAATTTTGGACGAACTCGATGAAACAGTACACACCTCAGCTGAAACCGATAATAATGAAATACCAATTTTAGATGATATTATAAACAATAAACCTTTTCAATTAATTCTAGATAGAAACGTGCATCCAAATTTAGAAATTTCAGAAGAGACGAGACAATCGATGGAAATATTGTTAAAACTGCAAAAATTCCAAAATATAGCCAAAAGTATATAATAGAACTTTTAAGAGATATTAACCCTAGTAAAACTATTTATGTCTACTTTAAATGCAAAGAAGTTATACCCATTTTTGTAAAAACTTATATTCATAACTTTCAAGCATTAAAAATTATACAATGTACAAAATTAGTCAACACAGTAATAAATAAAGATGATTGCCTATTAATGATAAAACACCAACATGAAAGTAAAACTAAACATCGCGGTTTTACAGAAACTTTAGCAAAATTAAAAATTAATATTGGAAATATATGAAACAAGATGTAGTAAATTATATTAATAACTGTACTACTTGCCAGAAAGCTAAATATTCCAGAGACACCCCTTATGTACCCTTAGTATTGACTGAAACACCTTCGAAACCATTTCAAATATTACATATGGATTTATTTATATGTGAGAACCAATACTTTTTAACGACTATTGACAAATTTACAAAATTAGGACAATTTCAATTCAAGATAAACTAATAAATTACTTTTCTTATTATGGCACCCCTGAATTAATAGTATCCGATAGCGGAACTGAATTTAAAAATCATTGCCTAATGGAACATTTTAAAGCTCAAAAAATCGAAGTACACTTTACAACTCCCCATCATCATGAATTAAATTCTCCTGTAGAACGCTTTCATTCTACTTTAATCTAACATATTCGAATTCTTAGAAGTAAAGATCCCTCTACACCTATTATAAATTTAATGCCTTATGCAATAATTGCCTATAATAACAGCATACACTCACGAATTTTACACCTTTTGAATTGACCTTTGGACATACAAAATCTAGGGATCCTTTAGACCTAGTTACTACCACCTTTTATTCCGATTATATTACTTCCCATCAGGAAAAATTAAGAACCCTCTATCAAGAAGTTGAAAATAAAGATAAAGCAAATAAACAGAAAATGATTGATAAACGTAATACCGAAGGAACCAAACAATATTAATTTAAAGTAAATCAAAAAGTTTATAAAAAGGCACCAGAGCGAACAGCAAAAAGTAAGAATAAATATTTAGGCCCTTTTATTATTATTGAATTGTTACAAAACAATAAAGCCAAAATAAAAAATATCGGTAATAAACAAACAGAAACAATACATTTGAAAGAACTAAAGAAACCTCATCTTTCAGATATACCATCGGAACCGCCTCAACCTACCCAGAATTAACATAATATAACACACAATCAATTAATATTAGAATCAATAATTTTACAAATAGAGAAAATAGTTAAATAAATTAAAATTAATGAAATTAATTAATAGCCATCACTATTTCTTAACCCAAATGATACTAAATCAAATAAATTTTATCTATCAGACAATCTATAACATGCTAGATAAAATAGAAACTGCAATTACATTTGCTAAGCTCAACACTTTGCATAATTCAATTGTTAACCCATTCCATTTATTAAAAGAAATAAAAGATACTGAAATTCACTTAAGAGAAGTTAAATTGCCATTCGAAGCAAATATAAAAAAATTTCTTACTTTTTATTGGGTATTTTGCCACTGAAAAATATTTAAAAATTTTAATGAAAAAACTTCTGCGCCAAACGGATCAGACAAAGGTTGGTTCTTGAGTACTTGACTGTTTCAAAAAGTCTCAAACTTAAAAATATATAAACTAGAACAATGTTATAAACTAAAAACTGAAAATCAAAGCTATAGGTAGTTAACGTTTCGGAAGAGAATGTACTCCCGTTCTCAAAACTTTTTTGGCCGTCAACCATGACAGTTCTTTGTTTATGTATTTCCATATGGAAATACATAAACATTGTTCTAGTTTATATATTTTTAGGTGTGAGACTTTTTGAAACAGTCAAGTACTCAAGAACCAACCTCTGTCTGATCCGTTTGGCGCAGAGGTTTTTTCATTAAAATTTTTAAATATTTTTCAGTGGAAAAATACCCAATAAAAAGTAAGAAAATCTGAATATGCCACAAATAAACAATTACAGACAATAAATATAAAAAATATTTTAAAATTTGAAATTATAGTTAATATAAAAGCCTATTCAATTAACTTTACTATAATCTTTATTATAGAAATTCCTCTGGTAGATAAAGAAATGGATCAATACTTTCAATTGTATTCATTGCCAATAAAGACAAATGACTCGTATCAAATCATTATACCACGATCTAAATATGTGGCATTGAATGAACAAAGCTATGTATTTACCGACGACAAAAGTATCACTTATAACGAATATCTTTGCAAGACTGTGAACACTGTTAAAATTCATAATAACATGCCACGCGAAATTAGTTTGCTAACTTTCAGTAAAGACAATTTAGATTGTTCACCTATCTTAATTGAAATTAACGAAATTCAAATTAAAAAAATTAAAACTAATAAATGGATATTAGTGATACCTACTGAAACTGTAATAACCCAAACTTGTGACAAATTAATAAATAAAATACAATTAAAGGTACCTATGTACTAAATTTAAATAAAAGTTGTGAAGTAACCATAAATAACCACGTATTGAAAACTCATAGTAACAATCAAATGATCTATAAATTTGAGTTACCTTATCTTTCACAACCTAGAGGATATCATATTAATTACAACCTTTGAAGCTAAATACCATCAATACACATAATTTAATACAAACCCAAAGTGAATTGATGGAACAACAGAAAATAATTAAGGGATTAAATGAGCCCATAATTATTAACAAAACTAGTATATGGACAATATTCCTATACTTATTCATATTTACTTTTTTATATTATATGTATGTAATTTTATTAGAAATAAATAAATATCCAAGAAAAATGTAAAGAAGACACAGAAGAATGAAGACATCATTATCTAAGAAATCAGGGATGATTTCCATCAAGGGATGGAGGAGTTATATATCTAAGTATATTGTAATCCTTTTATAAATAAATGTTAGAGCAAGCATATTGAATGTTATAAATAGAAGCAAATTGTAAATGATAGTCAGTCTTGTCTTGATCTCTCATGTGTGAACAATAAAATTGGTTTTTAAAAAGCGACTCATTCATTCCAAAACCATTTCCATTATAATATAGAAGATAAGGTAATGTTAAGAAATAACCCAACAAATACATTGGAACCTATATATATATAAAGGTCCATACTGTGTAATTAAAGATAAGACTCCAAACATAGTTATAAAAATAGGTGATAATTTAGTGAAAGTGCACAAAAACAGGGTTAAATTGTAACATGAAAAATGGAAAAAAAATGCATGTCCTTGAACTCAACACGAATTTTTCTTTTAATTCCTCCGGGGAAGATGTAATGGTATAATTTATTATTCAACACACGCGTGTGCCATGAAAGTTCAAAGAACTTAGTTTTAATAAACTAATGTTTAAGTATTTACCTTTTAATTAGGTTATGATTATTGCTGTTTCGGCAGAATGCTGTCACTAGACAAGTCCAATTCGTAACATGTAATAATTAATAATTAAGAATAAATGATATACTTTGAAGTAGATGGTCGTGTTTGCTTTTAATATATAAGATGTCCAAGGTTATCACAACCAAAATGGTTGATGATAATAACGTTCAGCCTTCCATTTTAAAAGAAAATGTATTGGCTAGTATGAAAAAGAACACTAATCCTGTTGAAGTTTGCTATATATAAACAATTGTAATATCACGTACTTAATCTAATATTTATTTTGTAGGTAACTCTAGATCAGGACAAAATTATAGATGCCAAATGCTTATGTCCAAGAGGGCAAGGTATTTGTCACCATATGGCAGCTTTAATATTATATGGTCATTATAATATCAGTGTTACCGACACTTCCTGCTCATGGAATGTACGAAAGCACAGCGAACTGCAAGAAAAAAATATCTGACATATCCTTTACAAACTGCTTGTGGTGCAAAGAGAAATGCGTCAGAGGAAGAAATATCGAGGTTTAAGAAAATGCTGGGTACAAAATAGGATTTACATGGCTTTTACAAGCACCTCCTTTATTAAAGACATTAAGTATTGTACCTCATATAGAGGACATTTTATTTTCTTCCGAGTATGTTAATGCTGAAAATAAGGAAACATATTTTCTTCAAAAAGTTGCAGTAAATATGGAAAAGATAACTTAATTTTAATTAAAGTTAAATATACAGGACAAGCCTCAAATGAAAATTAGTTGGTAGCCCGCAAATATCGTTTAACGGCTCGTAAATTTTAGTGTATTAGGTGCTTGCAGATGAAATAAATTTCCCCCATCCCTATAGAAAAACCTCGTTGAAGGTTATAGTTTAAATTCTGTAAAGGCAGTGCAATGGAGAAAGTATAATGAAGTTACTACCATGAAAGATTTTAAGCAAAAAACTGCTTTTGATGTTTTACCTTCGGGCTTGTGGTTACACGATTGAGGTTTTTTGGGAGCCAGTCCTGATGGGATAGTCAGCGATGGTAGCGATGATGCTATTATTGAAGTGAAGTGTCCTTATAAATTTAGAAATTTGTCACCTTCTGACTGTTTACGTAATGATGCAAATTATATTTATTATGAAAATGAAATGGCCATAGTCAATGTGAATCACAATTATTACCATGAAATACAGGGACTTCTTTATATATGTGAAAAAAATAAATGTTACTTAAATATACGGACACCGGAAAAACTTAAATATTTTTAATTGAAAAGACAAACAGTGGGCTCAAAATATTGATATTTTAAAAGACTTTTATATACAAAAATTGGTGCCATATATAATCAGCATGAGCTAAGTAAATACAGATGTAAAACATCTATACTTTGTAAATATTCAAAGAGTTCAATTTGTATTTTTAAATAGATATATCACACATCAGCAACGTACGTTGGACAATATACAATTATGTTCTTAATAAAATATGATTAAAATTACTGAACATTTTGGAAATAATATGTCAACTAAATGTACTTCTCCCGTCTTTAATATAAATACTAGAGTCGGGTCTAGTTTAAAATGACGGGCGGGGTCCCCGGTTTTGGCAATTACCCCGGTTTTGGCCATTTTTAAATTTAAGCACAAATATTAAGTTTGCTACTTGGAATTAAATAACCAATTTCATTACTACCAAATTTTAAATGTATATAGCTCCAGTGTTACCAACCCTCCACTGACTGTTTCTTAAATGACGATCGCATCTATTGTGTAAAAGTGAATTATTCAGTTTATTGATGGGTTCTTAAGGAAACTATTAAGAAACATTGGTAAGTACAAATGTCAGCTATAATTTACAACATAACAATAATACATCCTCTTTGTTACTCTATTTTTTCTTAAACAATATTGGGCTTATACAGAGCCTTCATTAATAACCGTAAGACACGTGACCAGTTAGTTTGAATTTTATCTTTTTCATGTTTATCTCAGGTTTTCTAGGGATTTATCATGAATTTGTTGAATCTTACGTAGATCGCTCATTGCATCTTTACGGAGACTAAGAAGCAAGCAACGTCGCCCGATTTGACAATTCTCGAACAGTCTCTAAACTATTAATCCGTGACATGACATCTAGTTATTTTCTAGGGCATAGACGTACGCACGGAAAGTGTTTATTTCGTTATTTCCAGTCCTTTTTCATTTCCAAGTGTCTTTAATCATTTTTACTATTGTAATTTGCGTATTTATCAGTTCTTTTCAGAACTACCTAATACACATTTGCTATTTTTGGTGGTAAGTAATAATAAAGGGAATGATAATTTTAGGTTAAGTGTATTTCTAATGTTTCAAACGTGTGCAATTTGCAATGGCTTTTACACTGGAACAATATGCCTTTATTTTAATGGCCCATTTTCGAAGTGTATCTCGCAACGCAGATGGATCGTGGATATATTCGTTTCAATCGTGCATTGATCAATTTAGGGAAGAATTTCCTAATGCAAATATTCCATATGACACATTGGCCCATCGTAAGCACATAGTCCTTAAACGTTTTGCAGAAAAACACTGCATTTACAAGGGAAAGCCAACTGGGAGGAAAACTATTTTAACTGAGGTGGTTATGAATGACGTTCGGGAAAGAATGGATCAAAGCCCAACAAAGTCTGTATCAAAGTTATCTGCTCAAACAGGTAATTTATCTCTGACTTTTTTGTCAATTTGATTACCTACATTAAGCTACTGATAGCTAAAACTTTTGCTTTACACATGAAATCATAGTTTGAATAAAAATAAATTAGTGGGATTCTCTCAATAGTCGAAGAGCTCACAATATTTTCCCAATGTCATTTCAGCATAGGTAAGGACAATTCGGAATTTTTACTGTTTCATTAAAGTTGGCGATTGCATTTCACAGTTTGCCGATGAGGAATACGAAACTTGCACATTTTTTTTATTGCATAAAAATATTCAAATATGTAAGAAAATGAGATATGTAAAATATGAGGCTTTAAATGTGAGTAAATAATTAAAGTGTTAAGCTTCAGCTGGTCATTTAAAACAGTTCAGATGTATGTGACGTAACACTGTACGTAGAAGGCAACGATATGCGGCCTATGCTGCAGTGTTAGTAATGCGATCTGACGTCACGGCCATAGGTAGTGAGTAATTTTTTTTATGCAAATTCTTTAAAGGGTACTGTATAATAAGGTCGCATTAAATAAATTTATTTTTATGTAGGACGTAAAAGGATTAAAATGTGCTAGGAACCCATAAGAAACCAGGAAATAAAAAAAATTAGTTTATTGCACAAATTTACGGAGTGCTCAACATTTGAGGCTGGGGCGAGAGATTATTTGTATATACTGTAAACGACAACCCCATTGCATATATTTATTGTGTGTAAAAGTGTAAACTAGCTCTATACATATCGTATTAATGAGTTATCTATAGATATGTTTTTTCGTTTTTTTAGCATAAAAGATTTTTATACGAATACAAATTTCTGCTGTTTGATTTTTATTGTTTGTAATACATCTAGATATATGAAAAAAAACCAGCAGATATTTTTATTTATTATATTATATTTTTCAATATTTAACAAAAATTGCAGTTTTGTGAAAATTCGGTCTTTCAAAGTGCTGCCACACTTGCCCAAAACCACTTGCATGTCTGCCAAACGTATTTTCCCATCCCTCTCATGAGCCCCAAGATAGCTAACAAAGTTTTGAGCAGTTACCGGGACCTGTCGCCTCAATTCATGTAACAGTATCCGGCAAAATTCCAAAATGATGGTTTTTCTCTGAATCGCAACCACTTGGGTAAGACTTTGCAGGAGGTATGTTCAGAATTATATCTACTGATATATCAAAACGGCAGACAGTTACCGGACCTGTCATAAACCGACTGTACTTCAAAGCCCCCACCACCCCGGGAAAGTGACACGTAGAAATTTGAAAATCTTGACTAGGTGACTTGGGGCACTACCAGAAATTATATTTTATGGTCAGCAGACAGTCCCATTACCTGTCACAAAAACATATAGGCAGCTCTCTGACTATCATACTCACACATAATCTTGCCTTCTGTAATGATTTATTTTTGTATTAACGTTGTTTAATAAATAGAAATAGCTTCAAAAAGTTTAACAATTTTTTTGTGCTGATGGCTTTAGATGGGCTGTTGTACCTCTAATAAATAGTAAGTTGGTGGAAAAATGATAAATTATTTTTGCTCAATTGACATTGAAAAAAATATCGCAGACTTTGACTATAAAATGACCTACTACAAACAACAAATCAATGAATTTGAACTTTTTCAGGTCTTTCAGTTGGTACGGCCCATAAAGTTTTAAAAAAGCTACATTTACATCCCTACAAGGTAACAGTTGTGCAAGAACTACTACCCCTTGACTTTGGTAAACGAGAAAGATGTTGTCATTGGTTTAACGAAAATTTAAATGATGATGATGTGCTGGATTTGACCTTCTTCACCGACGTAGCATGGTTCCACCTAAGTGGTTATATCAATAGCCAAAATTATAGGACATGGGCTACAGAAAACCCTAACTGTTATGTGGAAACAAGTTTACATCCGTTAAAAATAGGTATATGGGTCGCAATATCCAGGAGAAGAATAATAGGCCCAATATTTTTTCAAGAGACCATAAATGGAGAAAGGTATCGAAATCTAATTTTAGAACCCTTTCTGAATCAGCTACATGATGATGAATTGCAACTTGGTGACTTCCAACAGGATGGTGCTGCTGCCCATACAGCAAGAGCTACTATGCAATTTTTAGAGAAATTCTATGATGATAGATTAATCAGCCAGGGACTTTGGCCGCACGTTCTCCAGATTTGACACCCCTTGATTATTTTTTATTAGGACACTTAAAGAGCAACGTTTTTAAAAATCTTGACGAACTACAATAAGCAGTGGAAAGAGAAATTCGCAGTATAACAGTTGACCAGTTGAAAAATGTATTTGATAATATGAAGCGAAGAGTGCATATATGTCTAAATGCTCAAGGCCATCATTTTGAACAATTGTAATTTTTTCATAATCGATCTGTATTAAAATTTGTTTATCATCTTCTAAATTAGTACTTTTTGTACCGTACACTATAAAAAGGCAATAGAATTCTCATGAAATATTTTTTTACCAAGTAACTGTTTTTACCTACTGTCCGAGTTGTGTAATTCGTATATTAAACCCATTGGTTGTTAATGTAGATTCAATACTTGTAATTTTATGTAGTTTATTATTGTTTTTGAACATGTTTTATTATTTCATAGTATTGATTAATCTTATTAAATATTATAACTTGATAAATAATACACTTATAGAAGTCTGTGGAATTAAAGGTTATTAATTTATTCTGAATTCTATATAATAAATTCATTCTTACGAGTAAATTTTTGTTGACATTTATGCAGGTCTTGAAAGCCATTTATTGACAAATCTGCAAATAATTTACTGTATCTTTTGTAGACTATGGCAAGTTTCAAAAAGTTGCATATTAATAGAATTATGAAACATACGACATAAGACTTATTCCCTTCTTTACGTTGTTTTTTTTTTCATTGACATAAAAGGCATCTACCATTCTACTTTATTATTAATGTCAAAAACATATCGTTTGGTACAGAAGCCAGCATGCAATTACCCGACCATTTGTAACAGCTAGAAACATGGTTATTCCTAAAAGCATGGCGGACAAGAAAAGCGATATAAGAATGTTTCTTATATTGTCTATAATTGTTTATTTGTGGAATATTCAGATTTTCTTACTTTTTGTTGGGTATTTTGCCACTGAAAATATTTGAAAATTTTAATGAAAAAACCTCCGCCAAACGGATCAGATAAAAGTTGTTTCTTGAGTACTTGTTTATTACAAAATGTCTCGCACCTAAAAATATATAAACTAGAACAATGTTATAAACTAAAAAAATTAATATGAAAGCTAAAGTCAGTTAACGTTTCGGAAGATTGTCTACATCCGTTCTCAAAACTTTTGGCTTAAAGGTTTGGTTTTTGATAAAACCGATCTTAGCATGGAGCCCGCTTGAAAAACCATTCGTACGGAAAACCACTTCCCAACTTTTCGTAATTTATCCGATGAACCATGTATATATGGAATTGCTGCCATAGGCCTAAAGATCTCGGGTAAGTAAGAAAAAAGAAAAGAATGTTTCTTAGTGGTGCAAACTTAATTTATAAATAAAATTAATTATTTAACGAAAAATCAGCTTGACATTTACTAATCATGCATAAAAACTAGACCCCTTGCTGGTTCAACATATCTCAGAACTCTACTAACTGCGTAAGTCAATCGTATGTCTGTAATTATTAAGTGGTAATTAATCGACCACAAAGAAATTAGATCATATTTCTTTGTCACGCCTAGTGACATTAGCTTGTAAGTTTAGAACGTCTGTCGCTGGACCTCCAGTAACCGGGATGTATGCCAGTTGTATTTTGTGTTCACTAAGTGGCAAGTAATCGATAAAAAAATATTTGCTTAAAACAAATACTTGCACCAATTGGAAAAGACATTTCGAGTTATTTACTGAAGTTTCTACCATTAAGAAAATGTATCGTATCACTTTTGGTGTCTGCTAAACTCTAACGAACAAGATTAATGTCTTTAGCGGTTACAAATGTGTCAGGTAATTGCATGCGGTTTCTGTACCAGTGATGTTACTTCTTTTCCTAAATTCGGTAGATAAATTAGTGACACATGAAGATTATCACATGAAAAACTGAAAATTTCGAAACCAGTATGCAAATAAAAACACAAAAAGCATATCCCATAACCTCAAATTATACGTGTTTGTTAGTTTATTCTCATATTTTTAATGCCTTTATTCACATTTTTAGATTAGAACCAGTGTAACATTAACAAACTTTTTCAGTTAAAATTCATATCATTTTTCAATATTGTTGAATATTGATTCTAACTCAATGTTGAAAACAGACCGCTAATTATAGGTTAGATTTCCAACTTGTGAATATGAGTACTTACATCTTTAAAATTCAATAAGATTAATAAATTATATGTATTTATCTAAGAGAGTTTATTAATGTTACACTGGTTCCAATTTAGCAATGAGAATAAAGTTACAAAAACCTAAACATTGGGTTTAATTAAATTTATCCAACAGTAAACTTTCAAGTCGACGCCACTGGATTTAGGGATTTTTGTTAAACAGGCGCGCCAACAGTGTTGTGGGTTGCATACATTTTGCGGTCGCGTGTCTTACGGTCATTAATGAAGGCCCTGTATATAAACATTATTTAGAGGTTAAGTAAATGTCATTACCGCCAAATACAGAGGCCACAACTGAGTCCTCAAATTGATGAAAATCTAGTTCAGGCAACATGCGTGGTCAAAACTGAATTCGAACAATGTATTAGTGGCCACATAGATATTCATTAAGTAAATGTCTTACAAAATACAGTTTGGCTAATTTTTCTGCACATTCTCTTTTCAATTTTCAGATAAGTACCTAAAATGGGTAAAATTCAAAAAGAAAAATCAAAGATAACAAGCACCATAAAAACTTTATTCAAATATAAATCAGAGAACGTAGCAAGAGCATCCACATTATTTGGGGTTCCTCGATCAACAGTAAGGCATAAAATTGCTGGTAGTCCTGAAACTTCTGAAAAAGTAGGACCTGATGCAGTACTTGGTAAAGACATAGAAAATGATTTATGTACATGGATAACAACCTGTGCTAGAGATACTTCAAGTTACTCAGTGAAAAAAATTATTCTAGATAAGCGACTCACAACACCATTCAAGAAAAGTACACCGGCAAAACTTGGTTCAAGTCATTCATGACACGACATCCTAAGATTTCATTAAAGCAAGCTGAGTACTTGAGCAAAGCAAGGGCAACTGTGACAAAAAACTTCTAGCCTGCTTGGTGATGATACTGAAGTTTTGCAGCATCCATCCCGTATCTGGAATATGGAGGAAACATCTTTTTTCTGAATCCAAAGGACGGTTTGATTTTGGCAGAGAAAGGAACCCACGTATATGGAACATCCTCAAATTTTGAAAATAATAGAACTCTCGTGACAGTAAATGCTTTAGGGGATTTAGCACCACCCCGTACCATATACAAATTTGATCGCCTACATTCATCTTACATAAAAAAGGCACCAACTGGTTGGAGCTTTGGAAAATCAGCAAATGGATGGATAACTGCTAAAACATTTTACGAGTATTTTGCCAATGTGCTGTATCCATTCTTAGTCATACAGCAGTGTAAATTTCCAGTAATAATATTCTTAGATGTTCTATAATTATTGAGCCAGTTCTGCAGAGAGAGAAAAGATATTTGTGTGTGCCTTTTCCCAATACAACGCATATTCTCCAACCGTTAGATGTAGCTATATTTCTTCCACTAAAATGTCAATAGCGCAAGGCTGTCAAAAATGGAGGTATGAACATGAAGGTCACGACATTAATAAGCAGGAAGTGCCACAGCTACTGAACCAGATCTTAAAGGAATATTCATTCACTGATTCTATTATTAAAGGATTTAAAAAATGCAGCTTAAACCCATTTGAACCTAATAATGTAGATTGTCCAAATGCCTTTTGCCTTTAAAAGAAAACAAAAATAAAATTAACTAGTAGATCAGATTTGGCCAACGTCCCTTTAGATTATCTTCAATACTTAGAATCAAAAATTAATGAAAATTTACTAATTCAATTGAAAAACCATTACATTGAAAAAACGAATCCTAGTGAAGAGCTGCAGACCTTCTATCAGGTATGGTTAAAATATAAAAGAGACTGTAGTGGTAATTATGATAGCAATATTAATGAAAATGATTTCATCCCTGACAATACAATAGAATTCCCATTACCTGAATTTGACTTTGAGACTACAAGTGTTTCAAAAATAATTGACGAAACTAATAATATAAACAATAAGAATAACTACTATGATACTGTAAGTGACATAATTATAAAAACGAACGAGTTACCCAAAAATATATGTATTAGCAATAAACATGATTATATTCTCATAAAGGAGCTGTTAGTAGATATAATAGATTTAAAAGAAATAATTACTGATACAGCAAAGATACTACGAACTGAAGAAGAAAAGATAAGAGATGAAAGTAAATTTGAGATTGAGAATGGACAATCTCAATTTGTAAAATATGCAGAATTTAAGACAAGTGAAGTTACTGGAGAAAATACAGAAGAGTACGAAGTAAAAGCAGCAACAGAGGAACCTACAGCCTCGCCAAATAATATTCCACTAAAAGTGGGGACTCACTCTAATTGTTCTAAAAATCTCCTGGTAAACAAGAAGTTAACAGACGAAGCTGAAAAAAATGTCACAGAAAATAAAATTCCTATTAATATGCATAAAGTAATAATAATTAGTCACATAAAATTAAATCCAATTTCAGAACTTATTGCACCACAATTAGAAGTAAATCCGAGTACAAGTTTTGAACCTCAGAACAACTTAAACCTGAATACTAGAAAACAAGAAAGAAAAACACACTCATCAGGAAGTAACAGTAGGCAAAATTTAGAGAAAAACATTTCGGGCGATATTTTAGTTTTTTCCAAACAGTCTAATATAATAAAGAAAAAAATGCAAAATCATTCTACCAAATATGTTAACATCTGATCAGTGGGTAGAAATAACAGAGCAAAAAGAAAGAGAGAAACAAGAAGAATTAATGAAAAAAGAAAACAGAAAAAAGCGAGAAGAGAACAAAAAGATTAATGCAGAAAAGTCGATGAAAGCAAACAGCATGAAATTCAAGTTCAAATCACAAGAGATTTCAGAAAAAACAAATAATTTCAGACGTTTTTGTAGCTGTAGATATGAAGATAATTTCTATCCGGGCAAAACAATTAAAAAAGGTGAAAAAAGGAGAGTTTTTAGTTCGACTATGACACGAAGTTGTAAAAAACTCCTGGTAAACAAGAAGTTAACTGACGAAGCTGAAAAAAATGTCACAGAATATAAAATTCCTATTAATATGCATAGAGTAATAATAATTAGTGACATAAAATTAAATCCAATTTCAGAACTTATTGCACCACAATTAGAAGTAAATCCAAGTACAAGTTTTGAACCTCAGAACAACTTAAACCTGAATAATAGAAAACAAGAAAGAGAAAAACACACTCATCAGGAAGTAACAGTAGGCAAAATTTAGAGAAAAACATTTCAGGCGATATTTTAGTTTTTTCCAAACAGTCTAATATAATAAAGAAAAAAAATGCAAAATCCTTCTACCAAATATGTTAACGTCTGATCAGTGGGTAGAAATTACAGAGCAAAAAGAAAGAGAGAAACAAGAAGAATTAATGAAAAAAGAAGACAGAAAAGAAAGCGAGAAGAGAACAAAAAGATTAATGCAGAAAAGTCGATGAAAGCAAACAGCATGAAATTCAAATTCAAATCACAAGAGATTTCAGAAAAACAAATAATTTCAGACGTTTTTGTAGTTGTAGAATATGAAGATAATTTCTATCCGGGCAAAATAATAAAAAAAAGGTGAAAAAAAGGAGAGTTTTTGGTTCGACTATGACACGAAGTGGTTTGCAAGGCTGGAAATGACCAGACGAAAAGGATGAGATCATATATGCTCTTGAACAAATAAAGGAAATTATTAAATCACCATTGAAAAAAAAACGGGCGTGGAGCTAACACGGTTCCAGAAATGAAAAAATATGACGAGTTTAAGTTATTTTAATTTAATATGTGTCTATTACGGACCGTACCTACATTTTGATTTTTTTATATTTTGTTTCTTACCTATTATAATTATATTCTTATGTTTTTAGTAAAATAAAGTTATCTTTGAGTTTTCTAGTGAGTTTGTTATTTGTTTAAGTGGAAATAGGTAGGTAGGGAGATACACTTGTTTTTTTATTATCGTCTCATTTTTTAAGTGGCCAAAACCAGAGATAATATTGGCCACTAATACTGTTCAAGTGGAACTAGTGAAATTGTTATGATTAAAATAATTGTGTGGAAACGGCCTCTCTCTCTCTGTCTTTTTTTAACTTATGCTACAATAAAGCAAATATGTAAACGAACAAAGATAACCCATCATCAGTGAACCAAAATGGAATTAGATATTTTTTACAGATAGGCAAACTTGAAAAAATCTCTTAAGGTGACAAAAACCGGGGGCTCTACCCTATGAATTAATATTGCAGTAGACTATAAAAAATGGATGTAAAAGTACTTTGGAAGTTAAGTTAAAATGTATTGAATTTTCTATGAAATATCACATAATTATTTATTTTTAAATGAAAAATATAAAAAAACTTGGACTTTCACAGGAAAGCTAAACATATTTAGGGTTTATTACATATATCAAATTAAAACTACACAGATTCATGTATCTTTACTTCAGTTAATGTAATTTTCCATATAATCATATAAATCACATTAATGAAATTATGTAAATTACATGAAAAAATTTATAAATACATAGTTAATCCGGTGAATTACAGAACCTGTGCATTATCAGTAATGCGGCGCATGTGCTGTTGTACTGTACCGGTAAGTTCTGACCACACAGCAGCCATTATTGTTATTGATAAGTATTGCGTTAGGTATATGCTTATTCCTTGTGCAAATAGTTTTCACCAGGTAAGTTTATTGTTATTATTGATTTAATTACTTGTTGTTAAGCTACGTTAGGTGTTTTTATGTTGTGAAATTAAACATTAGATTATTGAATAGGTATTGATAACAATGTCATTTCAGTGTAATTCGTGTGGCCAAAGTTTTTTGTGCTTGAAAAAGTACAATTTACATCAGTACTTTCACAGACACGAAAAGGGCAAAATATTTACATGTGTATTTAATCAGTGTCATCAATTATTTAAGACATATGCGTCTTTAAGTTACACATTTTTAGGTTAGGTACATCAAGAATCTGAAATAAATGTACGTATAGAAACTTACACGTGCTGATTGTCACTTCAAATCAAGTAATGTTAATGACATATTTTCGCATGCTTTAATACATACAAAAAAAATAATCTGAATATTAATAAAACTTAATGTTTTACGATTTTCATAATATTTTATTTATATATTTTAACAAAAATATATCTACATAACAATTGTTTCGCCAACACAGTGGCTTCTTCGGGTGTGAGTATTAAACTAACTTGTACAATGCTAAACTGAATATTAAAATAGAGGTAGCTGAGGCAATAAACATACCCAACAAATTTATCTTTTACGTATCATAAATGGGAAAACCAAGTTCTTGTAATTCAGAAATAATATGGATCTATAATTAAGGTGAATTGTTGTTAAAATACATAGAACAATAGAAATTAAAAAAGGTTAAGTAATGGTGAAGGGTTTGTTTCCAGTTGATCATTTAAAATTATATCAGAATTTTTTAATTTATTGATTTCTAACGATTCTAAAAGTGATGATTTTAATCCTTTATTTTCTACATGTAATAAATATATCATAATTGGCGTTAAAATTATGGTTTCCTTCCATTAAGTGGCTGGCATAAGTAGAGTCTAGTGTTTTATTCTGGAAGCTTCTTTTATGTTCGGAGATTCTTTTTTCAAATTTTCTACCAGTTTGTCCTATATATACTTTAGGGCACGAACCACAGGTTAACTTATAGACACCGGATTTATTGTCATTTTCAGTCTTGTCTTTATTATTTTTAATTAATTTACCTAGTGAATTAGAGGTTTTATATGCGATGCTTAAATTTTCTTTCCTTAAGTTTTTGGCAATGTCTTCACTGAGTTTGCCAATATATGTAAGGGCTTTATACCTTAGATTTTTTTTTTTTAGGGTTAGGATACACTAGTTCTATGGCCTTTTTGTAAGTTTTAGTAGCGAGGATATTATCCATCATTAGTGGGTTATAACCGTTATTGAAGGCAATTTGTTTTATTATGTTTAATTCTTTACTAAAGTTTTCTTTGCACATAGGAATGTTAATAACTCTTTGTATCATACTGTAGTAGGCGGCTTGTTTATGTCTGAGGAGATGAGTAGAAGTATTATGAATTGTTGTGTCTGTATGAGATTTTTATGATATATTGAGAAGTTATAGTAGAGTGCAAATCAATTTCTATCTTTCCCTTCGTTGGCACTTTTAAAGTAAAATGTATGACCTTACCAGATATGTTACTTATGCCCTGTAGATTATGAATCCACTTGTCAAAAAATCGTCATGAATATAACGGCACAAATCAAAATTTTCTAACTAACCGCACCACGCGATAGAGTCAATCATGAAGTATATTTTGTTCAAAAATCATTACATTCTCTGTAGAATTTCTATTTTTAAAATAAATAACGAAACGAAATTTACAGGCTTATATGTCAGTAAAAATCATTCTCATTTTCTCTGTTCGACTACGGCTGAAAATTAATTATTTTTCGTCTACTTTCCCATTCCCACGACGATATCTCTCAAACTATTATATTTATCAAAAAAATATATTCTATATAAAATATTTGCCATATTTTTCAGATTACAATGGTTTTTAAATTAGATTTTTTGAG
This sequence comes from Stenurella melanura, assembly GCA_963583905.1. Classification (NCBI taxonomy): domain Eukaryota; kingdom Metazoa; phylum Arthropoda; class Insecta; order Coleoptera; family Cerambycidae; genus Stenurella; species Stenurella melanura. Next base: position 75,723,337 of record OY757314.1, read on the forward strand.
AATTTAATAACCAAAATATTTAATAATGTGTAGCGTGATATCAATTTTTGAAGCTTATTAGCGGCATGCGTTCGTTACAGATTCTCGCTCTCCCACTCTTTAAAACTGTTTCAACACACTCCACTTCGCACCCGCAATGGCCTATCGTTAGATAGATTAGCGCATGGTAACTCTCGTGGTTCAAGATATTAATGAAATTTATGTCTTGAAAATGATTACTATGGAATAAATAATATAAGTATATTTGTTTAATATTAATTCAGTGTTATTTCGCCTTACATAAAATTTTTGTGTAATAGATTAACACGTTATAAGAACCTCGGTAGTTCGCTGTTAGCAAGATACTTTCAGCTGGTATGTATTTTTTTAACAGAATTTTCTACCATATAGGTAAGTGAAGAAGAAATGAAAATGGAAAGTACTACTGATAGCGCAAGTTCTGAAAGTGAGATTGGGACAAAAATAAAATTTAAAGAAAAACAGATTCGTAAGAAATTATGCTTAAATGGTATGAAACCGGGCCCTGTAAACAAAGGTTTTGATAAATCGTTTGCAATATTTATTGATTGTTTAAAACTCCGTGAAAAAATAAGTAACCAAAGAGAAGATGATGTACATTCTAGAACTATGCGATTTCAAAAAACAAATCATTTTGGCTGTTTGGTTTGGCACCGAAATCGCTATTCTAGTTTTACTGGCAAAAGAAATATGGAACATTTAAGGAGAAAATGGAGAAAGAGAAGGAAATTAAAAACAGTTCAGATGGATGGAGTGCATGTCCATCAACTGCTTCAGGCGTGTCCTTGCGTAAAATCTAATTTTTTTCAATAAAATAGCTTTCTCAAGTAATGACTACGAACACAGAAAAAAAAATAAGACAATTAGCCCACCAAAATCCCATAATTTTCTAAAGAATTTGTGCTAATGATTAAAATGCTATAGAAACAAAATATCATGTTTAATATTTCTATAGTCACGATAGAAAATGCAAAGTTTCATGCCTCGTTTTCTGTTGGAATTAGAACATATTGTTTCTTTTTGTAGATTTAACAATTTTGACTCCTTTGCCGGTAAATGTATTTATAAGTAGTCTACTGATCTCTTTTAGACATATCTATCCAATCTAGAAACTTCTCGTAATAAATTGACGACATACCATACCCTTTTTGCTTTAAAAACCGTTTCTCAAGAATTTTACATATTTTAGTAGAACTCCGTTCGTTGTCTGTCCGTTTTCCACTTTTACTTTTATTGTTAGATAGACCTCTGCATTTTATATAGCGACTTTAGAAACATGAAATATGATAATCAATTTCCATAGGTATTAAATCGTTAGCACAAATTCTTTCGAAAATTATGGGATTCTGGTGGTCCAGTAGTCTTATCTTTCTTTCAGGGTCTGCGGTCATTACTTGAGAAAGCTTTATTGTTGATGCTTTTGACAAAAATACATTTCTCTATTAAAAAAAATATATTTTACGAGAATACACATCGGAAGAAGTTGATGGGCAGGCATTCGACCCATCTGAACTCTTTTCAATTTCTTTCCTTATTTCTCTCCTTACATGTTCTATTTTTCTTTGGCTAATAGCACTAAAATAGCAATTTCGGTGCCAAACCAGTCAAAATTGTTTGTTTTTTGAATGACATAATGCTAGGATCTAGATCATCTTCTACTTGGTTACTTATTTTTTCACAGATTTTAAACAATCAATAAATGTTGCAAACGATTTCTCAAAACCTTTGATTACAGGGCCCGGTTTCATACAAATTAAGCTAATATGTTACGAATCTGTTTTACATTAAATTGTATTTTTCCAAATCTCACTTTCAGAAGTTCTGCTATCAGTAGTACTTTTCATTTTAATTTTTTCTAAAAAGCATATACATCAGTTACCTATATGGAAATTTAAAATACATACCAGCTGAAAGTATCTTGCAAACATTTAACCATAGGGATTTTCTTATAACGTTAATCTATACCACAATAATTTTAGGCAGGCCATAATTCTTATGTAAGTCCATGTAACACTGAATTAATATTCTACAAATATACTTAACATTTATTTCATAGTAATAATCATTTTCAAGGTATAAATTTCAAAATATTATGAACCACGAAAATTAGTATGCGCCAATCTATCTAACGATAGGCCAAAGCGGGTGCCAAGTGGGGTGTGTTGAAACAGTTTCAAAGAGTGGAAGAGCCAGAATCTGTAACGAACGCATGCCGCTGATAAACTTCGAAAATTGATATCACGCTACACATTATTAAATATTTTGGTTATTAAATTTTTAAAAAATCTGATTTAAAAACCATTGTAATCTGGAAAATATGGCAAATATTTTATAAAGAATATATTTTTTTGATAAATATAATAGTTTTGGAGATATCGTCGTGGGAATGGAAAAGTAAACGAAAAATAATTAATTTTCAGCCGTAGTCGAACAGAGAAAATGAGAATTTTTTATTTTTACTGCCATATAAACCTATGTAAAACTTCGTTCCTGTATTTATTTTAAAAATAGAAATTCTACAGAGAATTTAATGATTTTTGGATAAAATACGCATCATGATTGACTCTATCGCGTGGTGTGGTTTGTTAGAAAATTTTGATTTGTGCCCTTATATTCATGACGATTTTTTGACAAGTGGATTCGTAATCCACAGAGCATAAGCAACATATCTGACAAGGTCATATATTTTACTCTAAAAGTGCCAACTGGATAAAAAAACTAAGCGACTTTTGTCAACGCGAGCACTCTACTATTATGAAGATAGTTAGATTTGGAAATGGTCAAATCTAAAAAATTTATGGATTTTTCTCTTTCTAATTCTTCAGTGAATTTTATGTTAGGATGTAAATTGTTAATGAAATCTAAGAACATTTTTAGTTGTCTATTGGTTCCGGTAAAACATGTTATTATGTCGTCCACATATCTATACCAGTAAATAAAGTTTTTAATTAAAACGTTATTATGTATTTGTTGTTCTAAGTACCTAGTCCATAAATATTTCAGCTAAAATGGGGCTTAAAGGGTTCCCCATAATTAGGCCGTCATTCCCAGTATAAATATCATTATTGAATTGGAAGTAGTTTTGGTTCAGGCATAGGGATAATAAGTTTAAAATTTCTGCTTTTATTACTGGATTAACATTATTCTTATCTAGCAAATTTTCAATAATTACTATTGTGTCATTCAAGGGTATACTAGGAAATAAATTCTGTACATCAAACGAAACGAATTTAGAGTTATTTGGTAATTTTATATTTTTAATATTATTAATTAGTTCATATGAATTTTTAATACTATAGGTAGCATTAAATTTACAATTGTCTTTAATTAAGTTTATTAATGCCGTAGATAGTTTTGTTGATGGTGAAGTTACAAGTGAAACGACTGGCCGGATTGGAAAATTATTTTTGTGCAATTTAATAAGAAAATAAAGTTTAGGAGCTTGGGGGTTCATTAGTGTTAATTTATATTTTTCGTTGGAGCTAAAGATTCCTGAAGTCTCGGTAAGTGCTTGTTTTAGTTTTTTTGGTATTTATCGGTTAGGTCAAAATTGACTTTTTTATATGTGGAAGACTCTAAGAATTCGTTTGTTTTTGTATGTAACTTTCTTTACTTATAGCAATTGTGGTTTTTCCTTTGTCTGCTCATGTGAAAATATTATTATTTTCATTATTTTTCTTCTTAATTGCTTTGGCTATTAATTCCTCTCGATTATTTTGAGAAGTATGGTTTAGATGTGATTTTATAATTTTAGAATTTAAATACTTGTTGTGTGTACTGTTAGTAGTGTTTTTAAAGCTAAATCTGTTTCAATGCCTAGTAATTCAAGTGAGTCTGTATTAATGTTAGGTTTAATATTGTAATTCAAGCCTTTTTCCAGTAGTTTTGTTAGTAATTTGTAAATGATGTGTTAGTTAGGTCCATAAATCTGTCATAAAAAACATGATCTGATATAATATCCTGTTTACTTTATGAGACTAATTTATTTTTCGAAATTAATTAGTTAAGTTTATTTTTCTGTCTAAGGTACTTTTTGTGTATTATCTGTTTAACTTTGAATCTTACGTCTCTGTCAAATATGTCAAATTCTAATATGTTCAGTCTATAAGCAAGCTCTGTGTGTGTTACCTTCAAGTAAATGTTAAGAACATCTCTCTTTCCGTACTGTTGTTTTCTGTCCTCATATAACCACTTCTTCATCCCTAATGTGCGTCCTCTAGATACTGGTTCACTTCGGTTGTTGGTTTTTAGTTGGATGTATTTAGGAAACACTTTGTTTTTGAAACAGGAATTAAAAAACCAAATGTTCTGTCTAGCTACACAGAACATTTGGTTTTTTAATTCCTGTTCATTTACAAATTACGAAACAAAACTACTGGAAAAAGGCTTGAATTACAATATTAAACCTAACATTAATACAGACACTTGAATTACTAGGCATTGAAACAGATTTAGATTTAAAAAGCACTACTAACAGTACACACAGCAAGTATTTAAATTCTAAAATTATAAAATCACATCTAAACCATACTTCTCAAAATAATCGAGAGGAATTAATAGCCAAAGCAATTAAGAAGAAATCTAATGAAAACAATATTATTTTCACACGAGCAGACAAAGGAAAAACCACAATTGCTATAAATAAAGAAAGTTACATACAAAAAATAAACGAATTCTTAGAGTCTTCCACATATAAAAAAGTCAATTTTGACCCAACCGATAAATACCAAAAAGAAATAAAACAAGCACTTAGCGAGACTTCAGGAATCTTTAGTTCCAACGAAAAATATAAATTAACACTAATGAACCCCCAAGCTCCTAAATTTCATTCTCTTATTAAATTGCACAAAAATAATTTTCCAATCCGGTCAGTCGTTTCATTTGTAACTTCGCCATCAACAAAACTATCTACAGCATTAATAAACTTAATTAAAGACAATTGTAAATTTAACGCTACCTGTAGTATTAAAAATTCATATGAACTAATTAATAACATTAAAAATATAAAATTACCAAATAACTCTACATTCGCTTCGTTTGATGTACAGAATTTATTTCCTAGTATACCCTTGAATGACACAATAGTAATTATTGAAAATTTGCTAGATAAGAATAATGTTAATCCAGTAATAAAAGCAGAAATTTTAAACTTATTATCCCTATGCCTGAACCAAAACTACTTCCAATTCAATAATGATATTTATATTGGGAATGACGGCCTAATTATGAGGAACCCTTTAAGCCCCATTTTAGCTGAAATATTTATGGACTACTTAGAACAACAAATACATAATAACGTTTTAATTAAAAACTTTATTTACTGGTATAGATATGTGGACGACATAATAACATGTTTAACCGGAACCAATAGACAACTAAAAATGTTCTTAGATTTCATTAACAATTTACATCCTAACATAAAATTCACTGAAGAATTAGAAAAAGAAAAATCCATAAATTTTTTAGATTTGAGCATTTCCAAATCTAAGTATCTTCATAACTTCATATCATAAAGAATCTCATACAGACACAACAATTCATAATACTTCTACTCACCCCCTCAGATATAATCAAGCCGCCTACTACAGTATGATACTTAAACTTATTAACATTCCTATGTCCAAAGAAAACTTTAGAAAAGAATTAAACATAATAAAACAAATCGCCTTCAATAACGGTTATAACCCACTAATGATCGATAATATCCTAGCTACTAAAACTTACAAAAAAGCCATAGAACTAGTGTACCCTAACCCTAAAAAAGAAAACCTAAGTTATAAAGCCCTTACATATATTGGCAAACCCAGTGAAGACATTACCAAAAACTAAAGGAAAGAAATTTAAGCATCGCATATAAAACCTCTAATTCACTAGATAAATTAATTAAAAATAATAAAGACAGAACTGAAAATGAAAATAATTCCGGTGTCTATAAGTTAACCTGTGGTTCGGGCCCCAAAGTATATATAGGACAAACTGGTAGAAAATTTAAAAAAGAATCTTCGAACACAAAAGAAGCTTCCAGAATAAAAAACTAGACTCTACTTATGCCAGCCACTTAATGGAAGAAAACCATAATTTTAACGCCAATTATGATATATTACATGTAGAAAATAAAGGATTAAAATTAACACTTTTAGAATCGTTAGAAATCAATAAATTAAAAAATTTTGATATAATTTTAAATGATCAACTGGAAATAAACACTTCACCATAACCTTTTTTTAATTTCTATTGTTCTATGTATTTTATAACAACAATTCACGTTAATTATAGATCCATATTATTTCTGAATTACAAGAACCTGGTTTTCCCATTTATGATACGTAAAAGATAAATTTGTTAGGTTTGTTTATTGCCTCAGCTACCTTTATTTTAACATTCAGTTTAGCATCGTACAATTTAGTTTAATACTCACATCCGAAAAAGCCACTGTGTTGGCAAAACAATTGTTATGTAGTATATATTTTTGTTAAAATACATAAATAAAATATTGTGAAAAACGTAAAACATCATAATAATAAAATCCAGTTGGTGCGAGCCCCTTGCTCTTTGCGATTTTGCTGCAGCTTTTTTCCGTTTCGCGCGCCGTTTTGAAGATCGGGACCGCTTTAGATTCGATCGGGACGGAATTCCGCCTGGTATAGGACGTTTTTCGTCGAGATCGTCCTCCAGGTTTCTTTGTTATTTACTCGCGAAAGTCCGCTATCTCTCTCGCCTCCCTTTTTTAGGAGTGGGCGGTCGAGGGGACGGAAGTAGCTGTCAAAAGTAGGGGAGTCCAAAATGGCGAATAATCTTACATTTTTTCCTTTAAACCCTCATAACTCCTAAACGGGGGCTCCTAGGACGAAATACTTCGACCCTATCGAAATCGTACAGAATTGAACGATCTAAAAGTCGTCCTCTTTGTTTTTGTCCCGCTCCAAAAATAAGCGAGCCTCGAGCGGTCAAAGTTGAGGTCTATTTCCCGTCCCGCCAGTGATGACGTCACAGATGAATTTGAATGATTTGAAAAATTAATTTCAAGGTATACGGGGTGTCCGAACAATTTTTCGGAAATTGATTTACATAAATTCCTTATTCACGCCGAAAATGGATATATATTGCTATGTATTCGTAAATCTGCATCGAAAACAATTATCGAGTTCGCGTGTACTGGTTTAATCACAAGGCGTCTATAACTAAAGATAATACATCATCCATTTTAGTTAGTTACTTTATATTTGAAAAGTTTAACTCATTTTAACGTGATATTTACACTTTGCGACAGACAAGTCAAAGAGATTAATTTTATAGGTTATTAAATATTTGACATTATTTAATTCTGTCATTTTATTTTAATGTGACATTCAGACTGTCAGCTCTGTTAGGGAGTTTATTTCTATAGGTTTTTAAATATTTGACATTACAAGTCAGTCACTTTAATTTTATAGGTTATATATAGTGTTGACATTTAATTCATTACCAACGTTTAAGAAAAATAAATAATTTCAAAATATACACGGTGTGTGAACAATTTAAATTCTTTCTTTGTCGTCTGATTGGGTTGAAATTCGGTACTCGGGGAAAATCGACGACCGCAAATATGATGTCAGAATCGCAAAATTCGTAAGTCTGCATCGAAAACAATTATCGAGTTCGCGTGTATTGCTTTAATCACAAGGTGTTTGTAATTAAAGATAATACATAATCCATTTTAGTTAGTTATTTTATATTTGAAAAGTTTAACTCATTTACACTTTGCGTCATTACTTTGAAGTGAAGAGAGAATCGGGGCAATAGAATATTTTTGGTTTTGGACAAGACAGAAATTTGAGAAAAGGTGAAGAAAAGTTAATATCAATTAAAATAAGAAGGAGAAGGTCCCGGGAAGTTTTCTCAGGTAGGACATAATACACTTTATGAAACACGAAACAAAATGGATCAATTATACTTAATATAACCAGTTCCAAATGAAAATTATATACAAAATTCATTAAATATTTCTTACGGTTTCCCCATGTCTGTATAGAATTACACGTGACGTGATGTCGTTGTTCGCAAATCTGCATCGAAAACAATCATTGAGTATGCGTGTATTGTTTTAATAATCGCGAGCAATGCAATTATGGGTTTGTTTATTTCTTTCGGGCAATTCGGAAAAATCTAACTAAATCAACATCTGAAGATCCGACGGTATATTTTTTTAAACATAATTTTAGATGTGTTGGTTAGTTATTTTAGTAGACGGTGTTCGCAATTAAAGATAATACATAATCAATTTCGGTCAGTTATTTTATATTTGAAGTTTGTCATTTTATTTTAATGTGACATTTACACTTTTTTAGGGAGTTTACTTTTAGAAATTCTTAAATATTTGACATAACAATTCAGTCAGTTTAATTTTATAGGTTATATTACCAACGTTTAAGAAAAACGTGACATTTGCAACTTTTTAGGGAGTTTATTTCTATAGGTTTTTAAATATTTGACATTACAAGTCAGTCACTTTAATATTATAGGTTATATTACCAACGTTTGAGAAAAGTCAATTATTTCATCATGTATACACGGTGTGTGAACAATTTAAATAAAATTTCCTTATTTGTCGTCCGATTGGGCTAAAATTCGGTACTCGGGGAAAATCGACGATGTTGATCAGAAGTATGACGTCAGAATAGCAAAATTCAAAATGGCGGACGATGTTTGTCGATTATGGCGTCACACCGCTTAAAATCGGTATGTGGGGGTTTTCGAGGTCGCTGATTACGAATTTGAAATCGATATTGAAAAACTCAAAATGGCGGCAGAGCTGCAGGACACATTTTGCCATTTATGGTGCCATTCGTCTGAAAATAAGTATGTATGTGTTATCGAGGTCACAGATCACGAATATGTTATCGTAACTCAAAAATTCAAAATAACGGCGTCCCATTAGCCCAATATACATTATTTACTATAACTTTCTTATTTTCCAACCGATGCAAATAAAACTTGGTACGTAAAGATTATTAGTGCAGCTGATAACGAATATGATATCAGTTTTACTAAATTAGAAATGGCGGACGATGTTTGTCGATTATGGCGTCACATCGCTCAAAATCGGTATGTGGGGGGGTTTTCGAGGTCGCTGATTACGAATCCGAATCCAAACTGAAAAATTCAAAATGGCGGTAGAGTTGCAGGACATATTTTGCCATTTACGGTGCCATTCGTCTGAAAATAAGTGTGTATGTGTTATCGAGATCACAGATCACGAATATGTTATCGTAACTCAAAAATTCAAAAGGGTGGCGTCCCCATAGCCTAATATCCATTGTTTACTATAACTTTCTTATTTACCATCCGATTCAAATGGAACTTTTTATGAAGAGGTTATTAGTGTAGCCGATAACGAATATGACATCAGATTTACAAAATTCAATATGGTAGCCCCAAAATGGCGGACAAGATGTATCATTTATGGACCGATTCGACTGAAAATCGGTACCTAAGTATATGTTTTTCAGATCGCTGATGACGAATCTGAAATCTAATCTGAAAAACCGAGCTTTCTACATTGATTCAAGCTTCACCTAAACGAGTGCGGAGCACTCTCATTGACAGCAGTAGCTGTCACCCGTCCGGAGGACCTAGGAAACGCGAAGCGTTTTCTAGTCATAATAATAAAATCCAGTTGGTGCGAGCCCCTTCCTCTTTGCGATTTTGCTGAAGCTTTTTTCCGTTTCGCGCGCCGTTTCGAAGACCGGGACCGCTTTAGGTCCGATCGGGACGGAATTCCGCCTGGTATAGGACGTTTTTCGTCGAGATCGTCCTCCAGGTTTCTTTGTTATTTAGGCGCGAAAGTGCGCTATCTCTTTCGCCTCCTTTTTTTAGGAGTGGACGGTCGAGGGGACGGAAGGAGCTGTCAAAAGTAGGGGAGTCCAAAATGGCGAATAATCTTACACTTTTTGCTTTAAACCCTCATAACTTCTAAACGGTGGCTCCTAGGACGAAAAACTCCGACCCTAACAAATATGTAGAAAATTCAATTATCCAAAAGTCGTTAATTTTATTTTCGTCCTGCTCCAAAAATAAACGAGCTAGGAGCGGTCAAAGTGGAGGCCAAATTTTCATTCCTGGCAATGATGACGTCAAATAATAAATCGAAAATTTCATAATATACAGGGTGTGTGAACAATTTACCGGAAATTGACAAATTAAATTTCCTTATTGGTCGTAATGTGACTTTTACACTTTTTTAGGGAGTTCATTTTTATAGGTTTTCAGTATTTGACATTACAAGTCAGTCAGTTTAATTTTATAGGTTATATTACCAACGTTTAAGAAAAATGTGATATTTACACTTTTATAGGGAGTTTATTTTTATAGGTTTTTAAATATTTGACGTTACGAGTCAGTCAGTTTAATTTTATAGGTTATGTTACCAACGTTTGAGAAAATTCAATTATTTCATCATATATACACGGTGTGTGAACAATTTAAATTAAATTTCCTTATTTGTCGTCCGATTGGGCTAAAATTCGGTAATCGGGGAAAATCGACGACGTGTATCAGAAGTATGACGTCATAATCGCAAAATTCAAAATGGCGGGCGATTTTTGTCGTTTATGGTCCTACCCCGCTCAAAATCGGTATCGCGTGTATTGCTTTAATCACAAGGCGTTTGCAATTAAAGATAATACATAATCCATTTTAGTTAGTTATTTTATATTTCAAAAGTTTAACTCATTTGCACTTTTAATTCTGTCATTACTTTGAAGGTGTCAGGTTTAGACGTTGTAAATATAAATTATAGAGAAAAGTGAAAGAGAATCGGGGTGATGGAATATTTTTGGTTTTGGACAGGAGAGACGTGAAATCTTAGAAAAGGTGAAGAAGTAAATAATAATTAAAATAAGAGAGAAAGTACGAGTGGATATAAAATAGAAAGGTGAATAGATAGGAAGGATAAATTTGGAGATTGAGACGAGGTAAATTGGGGAAGGTTATCAAAATTATATTAAATAGACAAAAGATAGCATTATTAAAGAACTAAATTAAATTTTAAAATTTCCAGGTTTAGACATTTTAACATTTTATTTTAATGTGACATTCACACTTTGTCAGTTCTGTTAGGAAGTTTATTTTTATAGGTTTTTAAATATTTGACATTACAAGTCAGTCAGTTTAATTTTATAGGTTATATCCCGGCAGTGATGACGTCACAGTTGAATTTGTAGAGAAATTAATTTCATGGTATCCGGAGTGTGCGAACAATTTACCGAAATTACATAATAAATTTTAGTTACTTTATATTTGAAAAGTTTAACTCACTTTATTTTAACGTTTTACACTTTGCGACAGACAAGTTAGAGAGATTAATTTTATAGGTTATTAAATATTTGACATTACAAGTCAATGAGTTTGTTAGTTCTGAGTTCTGGAACTTTATTTTTATGTTTTTAAATATTTGACACTTTAAATCAGTCAGCTCAATTTTATAGGTTATATTACGAACGTTTAAGAAACATGTGACATTTACACTTTTTTAGGGAGTTTACTTTTATAGGCTTTTAAATATTTGACATTACAATTCAGTCAGTTTAATTTTATAGGTTACATTACCAACGTTTAAGAAAAATGTGACATTTGCAACTTTTTAGGGAGTTTATTTTTATAGGGTTTTAAATATTCGACATTACAAGTCAGTCAGTTTAATTTTATAGGTTATATTGCCAACGTTTGAGAAAAGTCAATTATTTCATCATATATATACGGTGTGTGAACAATTTAAATTAAATTTCCTTATTTGTCGTCCGATTGGGCTAAAATTCGGTACTCAGGGAAAATCGGCGACGTTGATCAGAAGTATGTCAGAATCGCAAAATTCAAAATGGCGGACGATGTTTGTCGATTATGGCGTCACACCGCTTAAAATCGGTGTGTGGGGGTTTTCGATGTCGCTGATTACGAATCTGAAATCTAAATTGAAAAATTCAAAATGGCGGCAGAGTTGCAGGACACATTTTGCCATTTACGGTTCCATTCGTCTGAAAATAAGTGTGTTTGTGTTATCCAGATCACAGATCACGAATATGTTATAAGTCAAAAATTCAAAATGGCGGCGTCCCCATAGCCTAATATCCATTATTTACTATAACTTTCTTATTTACCATCCGATTCAAATGAAACTTGGCATGTAGAGGTTTTTAGTGCAGCTGATAACGAATATGACATCAGATTTACAAAATTAAAAATGGCGGCGCCAAAATGGCGGACGATGTTTGTCGATTATGGCGTCACATCGCTCAAAATCGGTATGCGGGGGGTTTTCGAGGTCGTTGATTACGAATCCGAAATCGAAAAATTCAAAATGGCGGCAGAGTTGCAGGACACATTTTGCCATTTACGGTGCCATTCGTCTGAAAATAAGTGTGTATGTGTTATCGAGATTACAGATCACGAATATGTTATCATAACTCAAAAATTAAAAATGGCGGCGTCCCCATAGCCTAATGTCCATTATTTACTATAACTTTCTTATTTACCATCCGATTCAAATGAGACTTGGCACGTAGAGGTTTTTAGTGCAGCTGATAACGAATATGACATCAGATTTACAAAATTCAATATGGCGGCCAAAGTGGCCGACAAGATGTATCATTTATGGACCGATTCAACTGAAAATCGGTACCTATATGTTTTTCAGGTCGCTGATGACGAATCTGAAATCTAAACTGAAAAACCAAGCTTTCTACATTGATTCAAGCTTCACCTAAACGAGTGCAAAGCACTCGCGTTGACAGGTGCAGCTGCCACCCGTCCGGAGGACCTAGGAAACGCGCAGCGTTTTCTAGTTAAGTACTATTAATATCCAGTGTTACTATGGATTTTCATCACGTAAAGGTCGACTCAATCAACTATTTAAAAAATAATCTAGCTATCAAATGTCCATTGTCTTCCATTTGCAACAAAACCGATTCGTCGTTTAAGACTTCGGCATCTCTCAATAAGCACAAACAGCGATATCATTTTAAGCTATTTTCTCATGTTTTGAAGTCAGACACAGTTTCAAAAAATGCCGAATTTGACAATCCAAACGAACAAGAGTCAATTTCTGAAAATTTTTGTGAGGATGTAGGAATCGATAATTTTGACACAAATAAATTGGAGACTCAAAATTTGAATCTATTCTCCATTTTATATCAAAATCTAGAAGCTAAGTTTTTTTTGTCAAAATCTTCATTACAAATTTTAACTAATAGTATAAGAGACATAAATAAATTAAATTCACAGTAGATTTTGTCAAAATTAAGAGTGAAGGGATTGATATAAACAATGAACTTATTGAGAAAAATTTATTTGATAACGCTTTAAACTCAAAAACGGACATTCTCAGATCTGACTTTAGTAGAATTAATGAAAAAAGCCAAAATTACGTACATCCGGTTAAAATAGATCTAGGGAAAATGACAACGGTATACAAGAAACTTCCTTCTTCTACTATGTCCCAATTTTAAAAACACTGCAAATAATGTTGAAAAATAAAAATATTTTTGATATGTGTTTTCGTGAAGTAAATTCGAAAGATGGGACCTCTTTTGATGTTTATGATGGCAATTATTATAAACAAAATGCATTTTTCAAAAAGCACCTTCATGCTTTAAGGTTAATATTATTTCAAGATGGTTTCGAACTATGCAATCTTTTAGGCAGTAGCAGAAAAAAGCATAGGACAATTGGAATGTATATGGTTTTGGAAAATTTATATCCCTGGCTTAGGTCAAAATTATTTGCGCTCTGTTACGATCGTGATGTAAAAAAATACGGAATTCAAGAAATTTTAAAGCCTCTTATAAATGATATTAAAAATTTGGAAATTAACGGAATTAAAACTTGTATGAATATTACTATTAAAGGTACACTCTTTGCAATGGTTGGAGATAATCTTGGAAGTCACGAAATTGGTGGAGTTCTGCAAAATTTCATTACAAACAAATATTATTGTCGGCATTGTTATGTCAAAAAATTTTCTAAGGCCAATAATAACGACAATTTAAAATTAAAAGAGTTATATTGCATAGACGCTGATACTGCTGAAGCTTTAGGCACAAATTTTAATGGAGTGAAATGTAATTCCAAATTAAATGACCTGAGCTACTATCATATTTGTAATCCAGGACTTCCCCCTTGTTTGGCTCACGATCCTTTTGAGGGAGTTATTTAGTATGACTTCATGTTAATTGTGAAACTTGCTAAAGATAAAGTTTTTACTTATGATATTATAAATTTTAAAATGAAAGAACTGAAACTGCTGAATAAAATAACTTTTCCTCCAATAAATAAATGTGATAAACTTAATGGCAATGCTTCTCAAAATGTGCACCTTTTAAACATTTTTCCATTTTTCGTTTTAGGCTTAGTTGAAACTTCAAATGAATACTGGAATATATTGCTTATTCTTCGAAAAATTTGTAGCTTATGTTTAGCTTTTCATCTGTCTGTGGGACAACTTTCACTTTTAAGAGAACTTTTATTCGAATGTATTGAATATCGAACACGGTTATTCCCGAACGTACCTTTAAAATCGAAGCATCATTACATTTTGCACTATCCTTATCTAATTTTGCAATTTGGCCCGTTACGTTATTTATGGACCTTGAAATTTGAGGGAAAGCATCGTTATTTTAAAAATGTAATAAGACATAGTCCAAATTTTAAAAATGTTTTACTTAGTTCGTCAAGAAAACATCAGTTATTGCAAAACCTATATTACTCTCAAAATTCTCTTTTTAACATTAATGTTTATGCAAAGCAATCTCAAGTTTTTGTTGAAAATTACTTTTCCAATGATTATGTACAGCTCATTACTAGTTCTTGCAATTTTGAAGGAACTAAATTTTTTTCAGATGAGGTAGAACACAGAGGCGTAACTTACAATAATGGGATGTTTATTTGTGTGGGTAAAACCAACGAACAAAACTTTATTTTATCTCAGATACAAAATATAATAATAGATCATACATTCAGTTCGATTTGTTTTGTTGGCTATAAGTTAGAAATTTATGACGAAGATGTGGGTCTCTTTTATCTGAAAATATTAATAATATTAACATTTGTTGTCAATATAAGAGTCTCTTGTGCCCCGAACCTTTAATTAGTTGTGTTATTAACGAACTGTTTTATTTCTCTTCTAAGTCAGCTCCTCTAGATCTAATGAACTACGTAGACAGAGAGCAATGGCGGAAGTAGGGTTCGTTTAAGGGGGAATCCATAATGCTCAAAAATAATTCCAACTAACGTGCTCAAAAGCAATTATATGATTTAACATTTGTTGTCAATATAAGAGTCTCTTGTGCCCCGAACCTTTAATTAGTTGTGTTATTAATGAACTGTTTTATTTCTCTTCTAAGTCAGCTCCTCTAGATCTAACGAACTAAGTAGACAGAGAGCAATGGCGGAAGTAGAGTTCGTTTAAGGGGGAATCCATAATGCTCAAAAATAATTCCAACTAACGTGCTCAAAAGCAATTACATGATTTTCTTTATCTGTCGCATTTAACATTTTTGTCATCTGAATTTAAGCAAACGTATAAAATTTATTATTATTACTAAAACGATCGCTTAGAGGCGTTTTTGTGACTAAATGTTCCGTTAGATAACCCCTCTTCATACTAGAATAGAAAAATGCGCAAATAAAAATTCATCAAGACTTGATGCAGTTTGTTTAGCTTCAACAATTTATTCCAAAACCCACTTTAATTGGATTTTTTGTTAAATGTATATATGAAGTCAGCAAACCTAATTCAATTAAAGTAGATTCTGAAATAAATTATTGAAAGTTTAGTTTGATGAATTTTCATTTGGGCAATTTTGTTCTTTGTAGAAAAAGTATATTTACAACAATATTTAGTCGCAGAAATGCATATAGCTGAAGACTTTAGTAAAAATAAATTATTTTATACAGTTTTTCTTAAATTCGATTTGTTAAAAATATGTTAGGTTAAAGAAATTACAAAAAAAAAGTTTTAGTAGGGGGTTGAAAACTGATACGCGTGTATAAAATTGAAAAATAATTTTGTGTAACATTTTTCGAAATTTTGAGAAATAATATCGGCATCGGTCAAATGTAACAGGTAAAGAAAATGACGGGATTGCTCTTGCAACACACCTAGCCCCACTCCTAAATTCACCACTGACAGATATATGAGTCCCATAATGTACAGTTGACCATTATTTCTGCTCTTAAATCATGGTTCCACAACATTAACTAGGTACTTCAAATGTTCGTTTCTTATTTGTGATTATAAACTCTTTTTCGGTGAAGCATATATATATATACATATATTTTTTTAATATATATATGTTGTTTCTTAGGTTTTCACGGGTGTTAAATGAAGTGTTGGTGTGCTTCCGGGTGTGAGGAGCACGAGGAGGACCTACGAGGAGCAGCAGTAGCACCGGCAGCAGCAGCAGTAGCGGCGGCAGCAGCAGCAATAGGCAGCTTCCAGCGAGAACCTGAGGATGGCAGATGAGATTCCGCCGAAACGTCGTTCAAGCAAGCGTGGCTCCCACAGGAGCCTACCAGCTACACGGGAAAACACCCGGAAGCACACCAACACTTCATTTAACACCCGTGAAAACCTAAGAAACAATAAATATATATATATATATATATATATATATATATATATATATATATATATATATATATATATATATATATATATATATATATATATATATATATATATATATATATATGAAGTGTTGACGTGCTTCCGGGTGTTTTCCCGTGTAGTTGGTAGGCTCCTGTTGGAACCATGATTGTCTGAACGACGTTTCGGCGGAATCTCATCTGCCATCTTCAGGTTCTAGCTGAAAGCTGCCTGCTGCTGCTGCTGCTGCTGTTGCTGCTGCTGCTGCTGCTACTGCTGCTCCTCGTTGCTCGAACTGAACTGACGTTCTCTCTGTTGTGCGGCTCCTTATATACGTTGAGGGGTGGGGCGCACCTGCGCACTTGGCTGCGTGTTACTGGCCCTCTTCTCTTTGTTGGAGGCGTAGCGGGCGCCTGAGCTAACCCGACAAGAGGCCTCGACAATTCACGAGGAGACATCACCGCCGGCCACAAGGGGACCCATCACGAGGAGCCGGAGCCAAGCACTGACTAACCTAAGTGAAGCACGACAAGCGCTAGCGACGACTGGATACGAGGATACACGACCTTCAACAAGAAGTCACGTGAAACGTGACGTTTCAGTGAGGCCTCTTGTCGGGTTAGCTCAGGCGCCCGCTACGCCTCCAACAAAGAGAAGAGGGCCAGTAACACGCAGCCAAGTGCGCAGGTGCGCCCCACCCCTCAACGTATATAAGGAGCCGCACAACAGAGAGAACGTCAGTTCAGTTCGAGCAACGAGGAGCAGCAGTAGCAGCAGCAGCAGCAGCAACAGCAGCAGCAGCAGCAGGCAGCTTTCAGCTAGAACCTGAAGATGGCAGATGAGATTCCGCCGAAACGTCGTTCAGACAATCATGGTTCCAACAGGAGCCTACCAACTACACGGGAAAACACCCGGAAGCACGTCAACACTTCATTTAATACCCGTGAAAACCTAAGAAACAACATATATATATATATATATATATATATATATATATATATATATATATATATATACGAGGATGTTGAAAGGAACTGACAGAATGCAAACCCAGACTCATCATATGTACGCTTGTAATCAAACGCCATTTTATTTTTATGGTGATAATCGTACCCACCCGAAAATATTTATAAGCCGGTTAAGACAACACATGGACACGCTTCATTGTGGCGCTGATTTAAAAATTAATATACAAAATATGATAAAAGGAAACGTGGAGATTTGGTATCAAGTAATAGAAAGTAAGTTCGAAACCATAGACGCGTTTGAGAATTTACTTATGAGACAGTTTTGGGGTGAAAATGAACAACGAAAAGTTAGGTTAAATCTTTTCAATGGTAAATATAATGAACGAAGTGGGATTACTAGGGAAAACTATGTTTTTAAAAAAATCTACAATATTATGCATTTAGAACCAAAATTTACAGAAGGGGAAGTGGTGAGCTACCTAGCGCGGCATTTCACTAATGACATTCAAAACGTCATAATGACGCAAAGGATAGGAACATTAGATGATTTAATAGAATATCTTAGAGAAATAGACGACTACAGGCCAATAAATAATCAAAATAATAACCAGTCTAATCAAAATTATAACAACCGATTTAATAATAATGGGGGAACTCAAAATAGGAATTTTAGTGGGGAAAACAAGGAAAATCAACATAGGTATAACGGAAATAATAACCAAAACTGGTATAATTCAAATAATTATGGAAGTAGGAGAGATGGGAACAATGTGGGAAACAGGTATTATTCTAATTCAGAAAATAATGAGAACAGAACAAACTATGACAGAAATTACTATGGGAAAAGCGATAATAGGGAACAAAGTTCATATAACGGGGGTAATTATAATAAAAATCAGGAAAGTACTAAAAGAGGGGAGAATAATTATAATCAAAATGTGGACAGGAAACAGGTTAGGTGGAAAAACAGGAGAAATTCATATGATGATTCAAAAAGAGATGATAGGTCATACGCACAAATTGCCAATACAAACATAAGCAGGGAAGACATAGATAGAGAGACAACTCGATATAATTACGATAAAATAGAGACAATTGCGCAAATTAATACAAGGACGGGGGAACAGGATTTTTAAATAATAAAATTTTAACAGTTAATAGTAAAAACGAACACATGCGAGAATTTAATGACAACGAGAATGGTAATGAATCACTAAACATAAAAATAAGTCAACTGCCTATTAAAAAATTAAAAATAAACAACATAAAATTAAATGCACTGGTCGACACAGGGTCTAAAATCAGTCTAATAGATGAAAAGGTTTATAACAATCAGTTAAGTAATAATTATAATAATAAATGTATAAAGGTATCAAACATTAAACTAGTAATTGCAAACGGAAAGAAATTCGCGGAAGGCAATACAATCTTAAATACAACTTTTGAGATAAAAGGTCAGTTATTTAGAGGTGATTTTGTAGTGGTATCAAACATGAACTATGAAGTGATAATTGGGGAAGACATACTATCAGACTTACGGGCTAAAATTGATTTAGAAGATAAAATATTAGTATTAGAGGGTGAAAAAATACCCATTTTTAATATGAGTAATATAAATGGCCAAGGTGCCGAGGTAAAGAATGAATTAAATGTCGATAAATCCGAAAGTATGAATGTTAATTATATTGATCATACAGCGGAAATGACCACATATGTAATAAACACGAATTTGAAGGGGCCCGAAGAAGTTATGATAAGTTGTACAAAGAAATATGATAGAATAGTACAAAGATTATTACAAAAACATATTTCATTAATACATTTTGAACCTAGAGTAGCGAAGGGTTACATGCATAAGTTAGAAGTAGACCAAGATAAACCGTTTAAGTGTAAAAGATACCTAATTCCTTATAAGCATAAAGAAAAAGTACAGAATGAAATTACTAATATGATAAACGTTAACATTATAGAATCAGCAGGGTCAAATTATATTAATCCGATAGTTGTAGTTAAAAAAAAAAAAAGACCATACATGTTGGAAAACGTACTAACAGAAAACACGTAAAAATTAAAAGATTTGGTGAATAACTTAAAAAAGGGAAAATTTCACATTGAGCTAATGTATCATTATGAGCCTGAACCAAGGGTAGACTAAACTAGGAATAAAATATTGATTAGTAGTTGTCACATCGTTATAGCTAACAGAACATTTTTAAAATTTTATTAAAATTTTCTGATAGCTGAAGGGGATTTGTTGTGACAACTTCAGTCACGTCCCAGAAGCAGTGTGCAGACTGACCAGATTACAATTTCACAATGATGCATTAAAAATCGAACAATGCAATACTTGCACGTTAGGTTTCAGTTAAATAATTTTAAAATTAAAATATAAACTTGAGTCAGGACGCAAGCCTGCGTTTGAAATGAGACACACTGAGAAATATCTAAATAAAATAAACATAAACGGTAACGATAAGTTTCACCGCAGATGTGAAATGTACCAATTTTCTGATAAAGACAGTTTAAATAAGGTAGTTAGGACAGCATGCAAACAAATATCATGACTGTACCCGTTATTCCTGAAAATGTTTTAATTGTTAGTATATTGGAAAATGTATTAGGATAAGTGTTTCAGACATTAAATTGTTCATTATATTATTAGATAATCAATCTGCAAGACAATGTTAATAGTTTTAGTTGGATTCAAGATGAATTTTATGTAAAAATAAGCGTGGCTAGAAGAATTTTTCATAGTAACAAAACTTAAAGTATTGATTATATATGAAATTTGTCTAAAATAAGAAGAGAAAATCAATTTTAACATGTATCTAATAATAGGAGAAAAACATGAATAAAAATGTTCCAATAATTCAAAAATAAAATCTAGCAATATAACAATGACAGCTTGTCAGTGGGAGATAGCTGAAAAATAGTTTTTGTTTTGGTATCTGTTTATGAAAATTGAAAAGGAAGAAAATTTGAGAAAAATTTGGATTAATGATAGAAAAATATAATTAAAATTGCAAAGCTTGAGGTTTCTAAGTAAGAAATCATACCCAAGTGGATAGTTCCAGTTTTCAAATGTCTTCAGGACTAGATAAGTAAAAGTTATATGATTAAAAATTGTTCCAGCCAAGTTAATAATAAATACAAATATTGTACATTGACGTTAAGCTTGTAACAAGGAAATTTGTTCGACGAAAATTATTAAAAATTACAAAGGAAGGTAAAGCACATACTTTCTTTTAAAACATTAAACTACTGAAACCTAAAATAAAGTGTAAGAAAACCAGAAAATACAGGAAAGTATATATTTTCCTGAAATTATTTGCAAGACAGCCAATTTCATAGAAGGGGAGCACTGGATCGGTGGTTGAAAAGTAGCGCGCAAGAAGAAAGTATCAATTCATAATAGAACTTCAAATTACAAGGTAAAAAGATCTTTTTACTCCACAAAATTCATAGGTACCAAAATTTGAAAATAATAAAGGCCAATTTATTGCGTATTAATTTAGTTTTAAGATTTCTTTGTTGTTATATATATTTTTATGTTATATCCTAAAATTTTTACAAGGTTGATTATCTAAACTAATAAAGGT